>JANIHY010000004.1:25304260-25320436 GCA_027479065.1 Erythroxylum brevipes | reverse complement strand
ATTAGGTGTTTTTATTAAATTTAAGACTAAAAATCAAAAATAAAATAAATCAATACAATCAAATTCAATCCGATGCTTTGTAATTCAACGGATGTCTTAATCCGATAGAGTTATAGTACAATGAAATTCCCTTTCACGCAAACGCGAGCGTGGAATTCCAAGAACTTCTCTCCTATTATAATAAATACTTTATCGGCGTAAACTTCAAGTTACTGTGAATTGATAAAGAACCTTTTTTGCTTTAAGTATATACGCAGCCCTTTAAAATTTGAGATCTATTCAATTAAGGCGAGAATTAATCTAAAAATAGATGACTTAAAATGTTTTTATATAATTGTGATCTTCTTAAAACATTTTGTAGACAAAAAAAAAAACTTTATTAGCGTAATCTTCTAAAAAGTACAAACAGTTGGGACGCTAACAACTTTAGACTAATCTTTCCAAATGATTATCTTTTGTGATTGGCAATGCACTCAAATCTTCTTACTTAAATTTAACAGGATAGGATAAGGATAAAAAAAAGGAGGATCAGAGGATCCCATTCTGACGTGAAAATACACTTTATCTTTTATTTCATTTGTTACTTTAAAAAAGAATCCATCAAATTTGAAGATATTTTCGTTTTCAGTATCTGCGAAATTTAATTGATTCATGTGAGATTCTACAATGTTATCTCTTATCACGCAAATATAATCGACCATTGAATTTAAGTAGTTTCCAAAACTTGCCCTTTACATATGAATTTAACATAGATCTTAAGAAGGTATTAAAAGATGACAACAAATAAGAATAAGAGAAAGTGTGAGAACGAAAGATGAGAATCTAAGAGAGACCGGTAAGTCCGTTGAAAAGGTACATACATGTACGGAACGGCGTAACGATGAGTTGAAGCACAGATACATGTCTGTGAGTGTGGGATTGGGTTTTTGTTTTTGAAACAGTCACGCAGCTATTTTAGGCCACAATTCTCGCTCCAACTCTCTCTCTCTCTCTACCCAAGTATCTCATCTCACGTTCCCTTTATTCTCTTTTCTTTTGTTATACCGTCCTCCACATATCACTCCCTCTCTCCGTTGCTTCTTCCCTTTTGTTTTTATTTCTTGAATTGGTCTAACTTTGCTGTTTTATATTTCTTCTGATAAGTAAAGCTTTGGCCTTTTTTTTTTTCTTCCATTTTTGAATTCCATTATTGTGAAATGCAACTAGGTAAAGGGAAAAAAATGGCTTTCTGTTCCTTATAGAGACGGCAGAAAGTGTATCTGTTTCCTTCTTTCAGCTTCAATTACTCTTTTAATTCCTTCCTTAAATTTCGCTGAGGAAGCAAGAGAAAGGGGTTATTAACATGGAATCAAGCAACGGGACTGAAGTTGGGGACGCTTTAAAAGCTGGAACGTTCAATACCCATGAGTCAGATGCTGAAAGAATGAACTTGGGTTCAAAAGTGAATGATGTGGGTAGTATTGGCAATAAAGGAATGTTCTTTAGAGCAGATAAGATAGATTTCAAGAACTGGGACATCCAGCTAGAGAAGCACCTTAGTCGAGCTTGGTCCAGAGACAGGGAAACGCCTAAAAAGAAAGAGGAGTGGGAGATTCAATTGGGGAAATTAGATATAAAGTATGTTATAGCTCATGGGACTTATGGAACTGTGTACAGGGGCAGTTATGATGGCCAGGATGTTGCCGGTAATCCTTTTATTCGTCTTCTATCATCTATCTATACCACTTGTGTTTTGTTTGTTTAAATTCTAGTGAAGAACTGGGTAGGAGTTATTTTCAGTTACATGCACTTTGGACGAGGGGATTTGTTTTTTGTTGAAGTCTGGTGACTTCGAGGAATTCAGGTGGGTGGCGTAGGATCGAGACCGTGGTTTATATAGCTTTATTTATTCTATGGAGAAAGTAAAATTTAGATTTAGTGGATAAAATTTGCTACCTGTGATAATAAAAGGTGATAAGTTGCATTAAGCTAATAACATATGCTCCAACAACTGTTCTCTGAGCATTTCATTTGTATGAATGAAGAATAGATTCATTAAGAAGTTAAGGAGATTTTGCTTCTGATAGTCTCCATTCAACTCATTTGCCTGGAGTGAATCAGGATAAATAAGTGAATGCTGAAGCTGATTCAGGCCTAGCTGGACTAGTTTAAACATTCTTGTTGATGATCAAATTCTAGCTCTGGAGGAAATACTCAGTTTTCGTGGGTTGGCTAAATTAGAAGTCGATTGGTTATGGCCTCTTTCAATTGAAAACCTTCGCTGTTGTATAATAAATTGATAACATTAAGATATTTAATGAGGTTTATCTCTCCAGATTCACCTTTAGGTAATCACAGAGACAACAAATTGGCTTGCAACTGCTCCGTTTCTACTTAAACTGCACGTCTGGGTCGCTCAACCTACCTTTTCTGATCTCTGAAAATTGCTGACTAGTATATTTGTTGCCTTGTAAACCTAAAAATATTTTCTTTGGTGTGAAGAATGAATCACCTTAGTATGAAAGGATTGCAACATTAGTCATTCATCATTACTTTTAAAAAATATCTCAATTTCATTGAATGTTACTAGACTGGACATTACTTTCACTGTGATTTGTGAATCATAGTTCATTGGACACTTATGCCAAAGGTCAACCGTTTTATAATTAATGATATCTCAATTTGGTTCTACATGATAATATCATATACTATAACTTTTACGTTTTACCATTTACTGGAAGATTTTACTTACATCCCTAGATAACATTTTTGTTTCCTATATTTCCTTATCCATCATTCTAGTGAAAGTGTTGGACTGGGGTGAGGATGGGATGGCCACTGCAGCCGAAACTACTGCTCTTCGAGCTTCATTCAAACAAGAAGTTGCTGTTTGGCACAAGCTTGATCATCCAAACGTTACTAAGGTAAAAGATATCTTCTGTCTCATCATTTCTCATGACATACCATTTCCTTGCTTGTGCACATTACATCATCGGTTCAAGCAGTGGATTTCATGTGCAGTGATTACTTAAATTATCCCTGATTAGTTGTCTACATTTTTGTGCATTCTTCTAACTCTGGGATTCGGGTTATGATCTTTCTCGACGCTTAATTTACAGATGATAACTAGAATTGTCTATTGCAGTTTGTTGGAGCCTCAATGGGAACTTCAAATCTTAAGATCCCTTCCCAAAGCCCTGAGAATGACTGCCATGATACTCCTCCTTCCAGGGCATGTTGTGTTGTTGTTGAGTATCTTCCAGGTGGGACACTAAAGAAATATCTAATCAGAAATAGGAGAAAGAAACTTGCCTTTAAGATTGTGATTCAACTTGCTTTGGACCTTTCTAGGGGGTACGTATATATTTTTAATTAAGACACTTTCTCTTCCAAGCTTAATTTAAATATTCCATGTTGCTTGGTCTGATTTTGCAGTTTAAGCTATCTTCACTCTGAAAGGATTGTACATCGGGATGTTAAAACAGAGAATATGCTGCTAGATGCTGGTCGAAATCTGAAAATTGCTGATTTTGGCGTTGCTCGTGTTGAAGCTCAAAATCCCAGAGATATGACAGGGGAAACTGGTACTCTTGGTTATATGGCGCCTGAGGTAACTATTTCTTCCTCTTTGATCATATCATTGCTACATCTGAAAGCTGATAAAAGTGGTCACTTGTTTAGGTCCTTGATGGCAAGCCTTACAATAGGAAATGTGATGTTTACAGCTTTGGCATATGCTTGTGGGAAATCTATTGCTGTGACATGCCTTATCCTGATCTCAGTTTTGCTGATATCTCATCAGCTGTTGTACGACAGGTTGTATCCGCATTTTAATTTATCATGTGACATCCCACCCTGGACTAAGTTCTGTCTTTTACCACAATTTATGGACTAACAGCTATTTCTGATCTTCCCAAGCCTTTTATTGGCCTACTCTTGAACTGAATAAGTGCAGCACCGGGATGAACCCAGGGCTTAATGCCTCTATCAAGTATCTTCATACAAATAAATTAACCAAAACATAAGTAACTAAAATATGACATCTTCTCTTTTTAGCTCTTTACCATGCTAAAGAAGGCTTAGATGTAATTTCTACAAAATGGATGAGCTATTTCTGATACTTTTGTGCTTGTGTAGGAATCATAGCATTAGATTTGGAGGGTGGGTGTATACGTTCTAGTTTGAATGTGCCAGTTTCTTCTAATGACATCAACCCTGAAACTTCTTTTTACAGAATTTGAGGCCCGAAATTCCCAGATGTTGCCCAAGTTCATTTGCAAGTGTGATGCGAAGATGTTGGGACGCCAATCCAGAGAAACGCCCTGACATGGAGGAGGTAGTAAGGCTACTAGAAGGCATAGATACAAGCAAAGGTGGCGGTATGATACCTGAAGGCCAATCTACTGGCTGCTTCTGTTTCGCCCCAGCTCGTGGTCCATGAATCTGGTTTCCTTCAGTTTCCAGGAGCACAGAAGCAGTTCACTATTGTGTTCAGATCATGTCTCATCAAGTTCTTGAATGGATCCCAAGTCTCTGTGGTGGATGAAGGGAGTAATTCTTAAGTGACAGGAAATTCTGGTAGTAGTTTAAGTTCTCGATTGTTTCAGACTGTGGAAAGTCAAGACCTTTTAACAAACCACAAGTGTTATTGTTTCTGGGAAGCTGCAATTTAGAAACACTCTGTGCTCCATAATTGCTTTGATTTAACAATCTATTATGTAGTTAGTTGTGAGTATAGGGGATCGGTACGATTGGGTCCTGTAAATCAGGAGCCTACGTAGATGGAGAATGAATTAAAATTTGTGTCTAAATGAAGGAAATCTACTTGCGGCAGGATCCCATCCTATGTAGATAAAAACAACCTGTTGCTAGTGTTGTCCGATGCAATAACTACAAAACTGCTTGAGCTTTCATATTAGATAGGATGGGAGGTTTCATGGATTTTGCAGATCGCTTTAAAGAGGAAGGCAACTAGAAACGCTATATTACGGGCAAGGTTCAGATTCAATTGAAGTGCAGGAGAGTGTAGCGGAAAATGCTATGAAATTCTGGGTTCTTAACAAAGTTTGACAAGCCTAAATGAAATGGTTAAGAACAATGGAGATGTCAGTCTAGTATTTGAGAAAGGTCAGGGCATACCACTCCATGGAATTGCCCAAACTGAATTGAAGGTAAGGGAAGAACATAGTAAAAACAAAATCAAGCCTTTTGAGTGCCTCGTTACCCTAGAGAAACAGAGCAAGACATTGAATGAATATGATAAAAGGATGTCACGTGGCAATTAGCCAGAGGATAAGGTAGAAAGATTTTTGATGTTATAGGAGAATCCCCTATTGCCCTCTCCATAAACCAATTCACTCCAGGGCCCCCATACCATTGCTCTTTCAGACACACTTCCTCCATTGCTGGAATTTTTACTCCGTGACCCCTCAATTTATGCTCCTCCTGTTAGCCACCTATACTGGTGTGCCTTACATCAAATTGTTCGTGTTCTAAGACAAACTTACTGTTTATGCACATGACATTACCTCTTTACAATTTTTAGAAATACTCCACAATCAGTTTTCAGATACATCCAAGTTAATTAAGCAATGATTTTCCCTTATCTTATACATAGAAATATTGGTATCGGAACTAGCTTTTCAGATATCAACAATCCCAGGTCGTGGAGTTCAATATTATTTATGTTTTCTTCGAATCATTTTAAGGATTCAGAAAATCTGTAGTTGGTTCTGTGCTTTAGGCTCTATCCTCAACCAACAAGAAAAAAACAGAGAGATCATACAAAAGAAAATCCAATGTCCAACCACCTAATGACATTGATTAAGCTTAATTATGTGCAAAATGGAATGCTTTCAGGCAGCCAGGTTGGTGAAAGAAAAGAACAGAAGGAACAAATTAGACTAGCTTATAATGGGAGCCAAATGGCTTGTTTGTAATGTGAGTGGAAGAAGTAGTTGGGGATTCCCTATTTGGATGAAGAAGAAGCAAGGGGGCGTGGGCTTGTTGCATTAGTTTAATACTTTAGTTGATGGGAATTAAGACTAGGCTAGGTGAATCTAGACACGGTCTCCCACATGTGGCATGTGGTACTAAGCATAAACCAAGAAATCACTTTGTTGTAGCTAGGCAATTAACAGAGAGATGCACTAAAACCTATGCGTGAGTTGAGTTGAGTTGAGGTGAGCTAGGATCCTTAATGGCCTAACAAGATCCTACTAAATTATATGCATGTATGCATGTCCGCTCGTGGGGAGGCTACAAAGCACAAAAACCAGCTTATAAGTTTAAGAGAACAGAGTCCCTTGAGATGAAAAGCATAAAAAAAAATGCTACAACTGTCTTGTATCGCTTGGACAGCAGTCTTGATTGAGTCAAAAGAAGCCTCAAAACCCAAAATTGTATAGCTCCACACCGCCACATGGGCTACTAAAAAGCAGCAAAGAAAGTTCCCAAATGGGATACATTTGCTTCTAAAGTAAAATGCTACACACAAAATCCCCCCAACCCCAACCCCCAAGAGGCAGCCAACATCCTCTTGCATGCACAAATTCCCTTGATCCTTTTTAGTTTTTATCATCCACATCACCTTCTAGGAGAACAGGATCCATGTAGGCCTAAAGTATAAGCAATTTGTCTTGTGAGGGACATTTATAGAGAACATAAATGGAGAAAGGGTAAGCCATGAACTCCCACACGGCCTGCACCTTTATTTCTTGCATTCCTGCTTTAACTGCCCTTTCTTTTACAGCACAACATTTAAAGATAATAAGAAAACCTGCCTATCTGTGCTGGGAGTTAGTTTGGATTGGAATGGAGAGGCTTGGCTGACTCAGATGAAAATCTGTTTGCTAAAAGGGAAGAAATTAAAAAAAAAAAACAGAATACTTCTTATTAACTGGCCTCATTGGACTGCTGTCCTTGGGGCTTGGAGTAGTAAGGGTGAAAATTTGAAGGCAGAGGACTCACTCTTCCACTTGCACTTTATTCTCTCCTCAAATTCGATACTTTGCTCTGTACCCAGAACGAGGTTTTTGGTTACATCGAGAGAAACTCTGCTCTTTCTCTCTCTCTCTTCCTCTGCATTGTCTTGTTTTACTATCACAATCTCACATTGTCTTTACTTCTACGCATCAGTTATTACTCTCCCTCTTTGTCTTTCTGTTTTGAATTGCCTTTCTTTCTGTTTCACTTCTTTTCCTCATTTTCTATGTTTTCTCCGGACGATACACACTGACGAGAAGAGATAGAGAAGATCCCAAATGGGCAACTTGGTCTTGTAGGATTTCACCTTCCTTTATAAAATGGTTATGAGCTGTGACTCTCTTTGTTTCCTCTTCATTGCCTTAGCTAACTGACCATTTCCTATTTATTTATCTTCTTCTCACTTTCTTCAGTCATCGGTTCCATTTTCTCTTTGGTTTTTGTCTTCGCCCAAACTTCTGCTCATTCACAGCTCCGCTCCCTCTCTTGGAAACAGAGTAAAAGAAACAGAATCTTGCTTTGAGGGCAATTCTTGAGATATGTGTCTGTTTTGATCGCTCAACTTTAACATTCTATTCTATGTATCACCAGGAAAATCTCTGGTGATATTTTAGAGAGGCAAACACTTCTTCATCGTCCTTGGAATATATTTTGAAGACTATATGAATTTGAGAAAAAAATGAGAGATGGGAACTCGAAGAAAAGCAAGGTCTGTGAAATGCCCAATCATAGTTAAAAGGCAAAATCTTTACTTCGGTATTCTCCATAACTAACTGTGTCTATCTTGTTGAGAAGCTTTCATGGCCCAAGACATTGGTCAAGAAGTGGTTCAATATCAAGAGCAAAGCTGAAGAATTTCAGGCGGACGATGGCTTTCATGGAGGTGATTACTATCTTCAACTTCTGGAAATTGAAATTTCAACCTTTGGATATTGAAGAATAAAAAATGGGGTTTCTCACTGCAACTTGGTAGATACTTGTAGCGCCGGAAAACAGTGCATTTTTCTACTCTGAACCTCTGCTTGTTCTTCACCTACAAATAATTTTGGATTTAGTTTGTTCCCGCTACTTTAGATTGCAGTGCAGGATCTCCTAAATTGTTCTTTTCTTCACCAGAAGTTCTTTCATTCTCTTTTGCTCTAGTTTTTGTGTGTTTAATCAGAATGTTTTTGTTTTTATTTGTTCATGTTCGGATGTGTATGCTTGATGCTTTAGCAGTATAAAGACCACAGCTTTAACCACTTTATTGTGTTTCTTTTTCAGGTGGTGATGAAGATTGGAGGAACAACTCTTTTGAGAGGGAGGCATGCACCATCAAGAAAAGTAAAACAGGTTCAATACCAGGCAACCCAGTGCTACTTGGGACCACAATAATCTTTCAACTCTCAGAAATGTTTGAAAAGTTAACTGATAATTAAAATTGTTACTCTTCTATCTCATTTTACGCATTCCTCCTGATTTCCAGAAAAATCTCTCTAAAATCTCTATTTTTATGCGCAGAAAGATTAAACAAGAAACACTCCGATCGATTAAGGCGAGGGAAGATAGACCTTGACGCTGCCCAAGTAACAGATTTGCACAGTTACAGGTATGGTCAGTCCTTGTGGAATTTTATAACTTTGCTTCTTAACAAGAGTTGGATTTGACCGGAGTTTTAATTGCTGCTGAGGCAGGATTTTTGTAGCTACATGGAATGTGGCTGGAAGGTCACCTCCGAATTATCTGAGTCTTGAAGATTGGCTCCACACCTCTCCGCCTGCTGACGTTTATGTTCTTGGGTTGGTGCAGTTTTACAAAATATTTCCTTTCTCATTTTTTAAACAATGCAACTGGTTTTGGATTGAGACATATCTCTCGGACTACTGTGCTTCAGATTTCAAGAGATTGTTCCTCTGAATGCTGGCAATGTCTTGGGCACAGAAGACAATGGCCCAGCAAGAAAGTGGCTGGCTCTCATAAGGAAGACTCTGAACAGCCTTCCTGACACTAGCGGTGGCTGTCACACTCCATCTCCAATCCCTGATCCACTGGTAGAATCTGATGCCGACTTTGAGGGGTCAACTAGGCAAAAGGCTTCATCTTTCTTCCATAGACGATCCTTTCAGTCTTTAAGCCGTAGTATGAGAATGGATGCTGAAATGTCTGCGCCAGAACCAAGACTGGATCGACGTTTCAGTGTTTGTGACAGGGTTATGTTTGGAAGTAGACAGAGTGATTACGATCCTAACTTCAAATGGGGTTCTTCTGATGATGAGAATGGACCTCCAGATTCACCATCTGCAACGCACTATTCACCAATTGAATACAGTGGACCAGTTACTGCGGAAGAAAGGCAAACTGGGCAATCGAGGTACTGTTTAGTTGCTAGCAAGCAAATGGTTGGCATATTTCTAACAGTATGGGTGAAGAGTGATCTGGGAGACTTTGTGCGCAATATGAAAGTTTCTTGTGTTGGGCGAGGATTGATGGGCTATCTTGGAAACAAGGTATTTATTTGTTTAGTTGAAATTTTATTGGCTTTTGAGGTCAGAAGAGTATATTAAATAGCAGCAATATTATGCTTTTGATTTTGCAGGGTTCGATTTCTATTAGCATGTCATTGCACCAGACAAGCTTTTGCTTCATTTGTACTCATTTAACTTCTGGTCAAAAGGATGGAGATGAACTGCGAAGAAACGCCGATGTCATGGAGATTCTTAGGAAGACGAGGTTTCCAAGAGTTCATGGTATAGGGGATGATAACTCGCCCCAAACAATTCTCGAACATGAGTAAGGCCTTATACATTATGTCCACTCAATTTCCTTTTTCACCTTATGCGTCTAAAGTATGACTATGTTGGTGGCAGTCGAATTATTTGGCTTGGAGATCTGAATTATAGGATTGCTTTGTCTTATCGATGTGTAAAGGCTCTTGTAGATATGCGCAACTGGGGGACATTACTAGAGAATGACCAAGTATGTCAACAATTAAACCTGGAATTTTATACTTTGTATGAAGAGGTCTTGAAACTCATGTTTTCAGTTTTCATATTCAGCTTAGAATAGAGCAGAGACAGGGGAGAGTCTTTGAGGGATGGAATGAAGGAAGTATATATTTCCCCCCAACATACAAGTACTCCAACAACTCAGATAGATATGCAGGCGATGATAGGCATCCAAGGGAAAAGCGAAGAACTCCCGCCTGGTAACCTTCTCCACAACATCCCATTTTTGTTGGATTTTGGTGTGCCGTATAACTTTAAGAGAAAATAATCTGTAGTAAGGTGAATATTTTAGGTGTGACCGGATATTGTGGTATGGAAGAGGACTCACTCAGTTATCTTATGTTCGTGGGGAGTCCAGATTCTCCGATCATAGGCCAGTTTACAGCATATTTTTAGCTGACGTTGAGTCTATAAATCGCAGCCGAATTAAGAAAAATACGAGCTGTTCCAGTTCCAGGGTTGAGGTAGAAGAGTTGCTGCCACACTCGCATGGATACACTGGCTTCAATTTTTATTGAGTCATCCACTTTCTTACTTGCACCAGAGAGCCAGTTCACTTTAGATATATGAAGCAGGCATTGCTGCACTATCCCCCAGGTACCTGATGAATTATCTGCCATATGTTTCTGGTTCATTTTATTAAGTAAACTGACGTTTTGCAAGATTCGTTTTTATTTCTGCCAAAGAATTTTAGACCTTGTTCTTGTTAATAGGCTTGCCTGCTCCTGAACTGTTTATTTATTTATGACTGCAATACAATAAATAAAAGAAGCTGAGATATAAAAGAATATAAGTTGAGGCTTTACAAAGTATCATGTATATATTGTAGCCGAACCAATTATTAACCTTTTGTTTGGTTCCAAATGTGTTGAATAGTAGAGGTCAACCGAAAACAGCTAAAAGGATATACAGGGCGCATTTCTGGAATTATTGATGTATCTTACCTTTCGCTTTCCAGTGAAAGTTTTCGGCTGAGAAGATCCCTTCTTGTTCTTGGTTCTTATTTCCTGTATGTTGCAGGTGGGCACAGCTGCAGTGAGAAACTCTGCGTTGAATCTCGCAAGATATTCTGTTTAATGAAAGGTTGGCCCCCCTGTAACTTTTCCATTCTTCGTTCGCCATTCCCTTTTTGTTTTCCTCAATTAACTAGTCTAAATCTAATCTTCCTCAATCTCTTTTCTATCACATTGGTACAGGTTATGCAAATTTTGTCCTTTAATTGTTGACTCCACAAGTTTGCGGCTTGGTTTACTTTTTGTACCCATCCTGACGAGAAAATTAACCATTCCTTAGGCTGATGATAGTATGAGGTAACAAAAACCGAAGTTTAGTAACTTAAAAAAAGTTGTGTTACGTAACTTGAAGAAGCTAACAGCATTCCTTTATGCAGGGCAAGGGAGCAGTTGGCAGATATACCACTAACAATTCAATTCAATTTTCGGAAGTGAAAATGCAAATATGTTGCCCCGTAATGTAAGGAAGGAATCAGCGGTGTCATTTTGCAAGCATTCATATCTTCTTCTTCTTCTTCTTCTTTCTTTCTTTTTTTGTCTGTATAGCAAGTAACTAAAGTTGGGATGTGATGGATACTCAGTAGGTGTTCGCAGAAAAAGTAAAGCACAATTCTTTCTTGTGTATATATTCTTTCTCTGCTGTGGCTAATGATTTTCCTGAAAAGCAGCTCGGCTGATCATTTTTCTTTGTGCTCTTTAGTTTTTAAAATTTGTGTTCTCAACATAAAGCACAGAATTGAACAGAAACAGTCACAACACATACTGACAAGTGAGAGTCAGAGAGATAGGTGTTGGCCTTGGGGGTTTGTGCTCTTTCATGGACAATGTCAGGTCATTTTCCAGATAGCCCTTTGTCAAATTTACTTTCTCCTGCCATCAATCTTACCTTCATAAAAATGCCTGACCTCTCCCCTCCCCTTAGCTAGAGAGCCTGTGCTATCTACATAATAGAGGTGGACAATCCTATGAACAGAAGGGGTTGAAATTTGTGAGCCACAGGTCAAATTTTCAGATAAACATTGGAAATTTGGTTTTTCATGGCCAAACAGCCCTATCCTCCCTCCCTACTTGTCAGAAACAAGAAATTTATGACATGGACGTGCAAGTTCAGACCAGACAATTTTGACAGGGAGGGACTAGAGTAGACTACTTACTTAAGTGGATATAATTTACTTAGTGAAATGTTAAGAAATCGAAAACCACTGGAATTTCCAATGTCCATTATTTAAGAAAAAACAGCTTCAGACGCTGTCAGCCCCAGACTACTAGAAATCGTACACCATCTGTACTCTGTTACAGTCTTACGCCTCCAGTTTATTCAATTGGCTATTGGTTGTAAGCTTTCCATAAGACAGATTAAAGAGTGAAAGCGAAACAGTGCATCGAAGCAAACGGAGCTTTGGTTTTTAGGACATGTCACCGTCGCACCTCACTCGCTAGTTTTCCGTGCCACATGCCTGTCTTTTCACAAATTCCTCTTTTAATCTCCCTCTAGGAGCGTCATCTACACTTCTCCAATCAGTTCACGTCGTGTTGCATACGCTCGCTTAGAATGATTCTTTGGCTGATAAATACTTTTAATTTTTGTGTTAGCAACACGTGGCACTCTGGTGGGGAAGTGAAGTGGGTCAGTAGGACAATACTTTGAGTCCAGATCTTCTGTCTAATATTATGGTGTCTTATTATGTCTAATAAACCTCAGCTGTTTATTTATATGAGTCTTATGTAGATCTCGCGTAAATTCTGTAAAATAAATAATTAAAATTTTATGAGATAGAATAAGACAGAATAATATTAGATAGAAAATCTTAGTTCCAATAATTAAGCCCAACAAGTTGTACCAAGTGGCATCAACTTTTGGCTACTTGGAAATACATATACTACATGATATAAATGGCGTGAGGACAATTTCGACTAAATAGGTTGCAACGGCGACTGATCCACGGAAACAAAAATGGACAGAAATGCCCAAGCCATGAAAAGTGTCAAATCAGAACAGTCAGACCGTTCCATGAAATCACAGCTACAGCCTACAGCTGTTTAAGAGGGGCCTGGCTGAGAATGAAAAGAAAAACGCGTTGAACAACTTAAGATCAGTGAAAAGCTTTTACTTGTCCAGAATTTCGGGATATATTCAGTTTACCCTTTGCTTGTTTCGTATATTATAACTCGTTGTGATTAAAATGAACTTCCATCCATAATCACTAAACTAACGCTTCCATTCTATCACAAGAACTTGATTTGGACAGACTAATAAGTTTGATGCACGAAAGTTAAAGAGAATAGTATCTGAATGATAGGTTGCATGCAGCTGCACAGTGGAGCAACATAAATAATCGAACGAAATAGATTTGAAACGGCAATCTCTGTACGTTTATGGGTCCTAAGAATCCCGTAAAGCCTGAAACCAGACAGATGTGACTATTGTCAAGCGGCTTTTCTCCATGGGGACCCGGAAATTGTCATCTGCCAGACTGCCACTCTTCTTCTTCTTCTTCTTCTTCATCTTCATCTTCTTCTGCTGCTGCTGCTGTTTCTAAATTGTCAGCTTACTCAACACACATGCCCGCAATATTTATCTTCAAAGTATGCCTCTTGTATACACGAGTAAACAGACTACATTTGAAAATGGCAGGCTTCAAACACTGGAATTCAGGAGTTGGCGGACCAGTATGTTACATAATCTGTTTCCTAATTATTCAGGTTTTAATTAGTATCTGGGTATTTTTTAGTATTGGAGGAACAATCATCAAGACAGAAAACATATCCAATGTTTGTGGCCGGTCTTTCATAGACCCAATCTAGGATTCTAAACCTACGTTTCTGTGATAGCAAAAGGTAGTTGCGATTGTTTCTCTCCAGGGAACATGATTGAATTTTTTTCCGCATAAGAAAATGAATGAGACAGATTTCATATCAGTCTGCGAGTTGGATATGGTTCGTGAACCTATGTGATCGCTTGCTAGTCATTAAAACCTAAAACTGAATATTCTTACAATCGTTTAAATGTTAAATATGGTCATAAACTCTACCAGGACATCAATGCATTGATACGAGTTGAGGAAAATTTAGGGGCATAATATATTGGAGAGAAGAAAAGGGTAACAAAATTCACTACATTATCGTTGTGGAAAGGAATACATTTTCATCAAAAAGAGTTAAAGTCTGCTGTCTGCAATAAAATAAGCATAGGGGGGGACAAGAGATGCAAATGGGGATGGGAGATGGGGCTCTGGTTCCTGTTTCCTGAAGCAAACATTCAAAACTTTTAAAAGTAAAGGAAACAATTGCTAAACGAAGAAAGAAGCTAAAAAGAAAGTAAAGAAGAATGTGTAAGGCTCGACCTCCAAGAATCTGTCAACCAGCGTAATCTGAACCTCCATACAAAATAATAAGTACAGGTGTTTGTATGTTGTGTGTACCACCTAAAGTTGAATCAAATCGTAACATTAGTGGAAAATCTTGGGCCTGCAAAGAAGTTCCATCCGCCATATTCTGAACCTTATGGGCTTTTAGTTTTAGGATTCCTTTTCTTCCACTTCCACATAGAATCGACCTTTACGCACTAAACTAAAACTTTCTACAATTTCCCTTGTTGAGTTCTTTTTGCTTTTTTCCCTTTCCACTTCATATCCAAAATGAAAATCGTCACAGAATATATAAAATTAATTAAGTTGACCTTACATAATAACTTAAGTTATTGTGATGAAGCGGTTATTTAACATGGTATCAGAGTCTCTATTACTAAATAATCATAAGTTCGAATCCTACCATCCACCTATTCTAAATAAATTAAGCATAAGGTAAAATAGGTCTGTACAAGTTTCAAATTCAAATGACTTTCATTTGAGAGGGTACGTGAGAAAATATATAAAATCGATTGAGTTGACCTTACACAACAACTTAAGCTGTTGTGATAAAATAGTCGCTTAACAAAAACGATAGATGGGTTATTAAAAAGAACACGCACTAGCCTCTTCTTCCCTAACTAACTGTAACATATGGATTATGGACCATCCACACGGCCTAAGGCATATCTGGCAGGAGGACGAGTTTCCTTACCTACTTTGAAGTTTATGGTGTCATTTCCTTGTACATTTGACATATTGAAGTATTAAAATGATTAAAAATAAACTATATTAATGGTCTTCAACGTGGCAAGCAGTGACTGGGTATGTACCTGTAGAATAATAAAACGTCAGCCTCGGAAGCAAGCGCAGTACCTGCTGGCTGCTGCTGCTGCTGATGCTTACGCTGGGACTTGGAAGAGGGAATTTCCTCTGCCAGGCGATGACCACATGACGTGATGGGACGACTCCCAATTTGTGAAACTGGAAAAGCATCGCAAATTTTAACAGTTGGATCAGAGCAGAAGCATGAGTTGCAGGAAATTTCAAACCTGATGGGGTTGTCCGGAGATAAGGAAGGAAGCAGATCGCGCTCGTGTTGATTTACAAGCATTTTGATTTTAGGATAGGTTCTGAGTCTTCTGACACACACACACACACAAACAACTTAAGACACACTTCTCAGCCTAAAATGATTATAACAGTCTTGACCTTTTTTCAACAACTTTCATTTCTTCGTCGTTGCTCACTGGAGAAAATTAGAAAAGAGGCGGAACTTGCGTGCAAAAGACACTTCTCTTCCCGTAGGGCAGGGTAGGGTAGGGTAGGGTAGGGGTGATAGTCATACGCAGAAGAATAAATGAAACAAGAAGCGTTATTAATTAGCTGCAATTTTGCAGCTACATACCAAAATAAGCAATTGTTGTGTGCAAGTGATGTCACCGATTGGTTTTTACTTGTTAAACAAGTTGTTGTGTCAGTGGCAGTAATACTTAAGAGATCAGAGAGTGACGGACGCACATGTATACAGTATACACACACGAGGGCACTGGGGCCTTTCCTGGCTGTGACAAGATTAGTCAACACTCACTAATTTAGGTGGTTGTGATCTCATTGTACTTAATGTTTTTTCTCTGCATCTACATCTAGGGAATCAAAATCTTTTGTTTAATATTATCCTGTTTTATTATGTCTTATAAAATTTTAGTCATTTATTTTATGAGATCCATGTGAGATCTACGCAGGACCTATATAGGATTCACATAAATAAACGGCTGAGATTTATTGGACACAATAAAATACCATAATATTGGACCGGAGATCTGAATTCTTGCTTGGGTCTTTCAAAGCTTCGAAATTCTAATGTTA
>JANIHY010000004.1:25293575-25303812 GCA_027479065.1 Erythroxylum brevipes | reverse complement strand
GTAAAAAAATTGAAATTTAATTAAAAATTTAATTAATTTATTTTAGTTTATAAATAATTATTACTTTATAAAAATTAACTTATTAATTAATCAATTAATTAATTTTTAATAACAAATGAAATGTCAACTGAAAAATTAAAAATTAAGTTGACGATAGTTAAATTGAGTTTCAATTCATCATCCATCATTCGGCTTGACTACTGAGAGATTACTGTATCTTGTTTTGAAAGTTGGCCAATTGTTCTGTGTGATTGGCACAGAACATCAAACCAGGGGCCCAAGCGATGGACAAGGAATCACAGACAGTATTCAATAAGCCCATTTCATCGGTGATATAACAGACTATGGCATGCAAAGCTGCAAACTCTTGACGATCGTGGATTTGAGTTCTAGCACCCCTCAAAATCTTGGGTGCAAAGGAACAAGACAACCACCTTAAAAGAGCTTTTAACTCATTCCCTTACATGGAATCTATTACTCGGAATTGTTAATAAAACTTAATTTTAAATCAATAAAATTTATAAATTATTGCTTACAAGCTTTTAAAAAATATTATTTATAACTATTGGTCCTCTTGACTTTTTATGCAATTTAAATCCAATCTTTAAATCTTTTGAATATAATTTTAAATTTTATATAATCTAAATCTAATCCTCAAATCTTTTGAATGTCATTTTTGAATTAAATTCAACTATGAACTTATCCTTAAAAGGTGAAGTCTTTAATTTTTAGATTTAATGTATAATCCCTTTAACCTTTTTGAGTATAAATTTTGAATTGGATGTAATCTAATTTCAATTCTTAAATCTTTTGAACATAATTTTTAAAATCTAAAGTTAACTCGTGAACTTTTTCTTAAAATTTAAACCATGTATTGAATTTAATGAACTGGATCCGATAACTTTACAGGTGTAAAACAAAGCTTTATCATCACTTCATTCACTAGGCTAACCTAAACACTTAAATTAGTGAGTGAGACTATTCAACCACATTTTCTTACAACAAGTGATTCTTCAAAGGAAACTGATTAGTCAATTAGATTCTACTCACGACCTTTCAGTTTAATAATTTGTTTTGAGCTAGTGAAGGCTAGAAATAAGGATCTTCTATATTAAGAGAGAAATTTGCAAAAGTGAAGTAGATAACTAAACAGGGATGAGAAAGAAAATAGAAAAAAGAGGAACAAGGATCCATCAACTGGTAGATGACTAGACCAATATCAGCAAGTAATTACTCAGAAATTTGGAACTGATAACAACAGAATGCCAAATTCACCTTCTGTGTTACATGTCTAAAACATGCAGGTAATAACAAGAGGCATATCATGATATAAGCAAAAGTAAACTCAAACTCTAAAAGATTAACACATCCGCAGATTCCTATTCCTCCAACTTAAAAATGGGGATGGAAATCTACGGTCCAACAGCAAAAAGTAAATCTTTTCAATCACTAATGAACAAGACAATACTGTGGTTATGGATCCGCCATGATGGCATAAGGGCAAACTATATACCTATGCATTGTCCAGCGCTGGCCAATCTACAAAAATCCTGACGGCCACGCCCTACCAATGCATATTGACTGAGCAACTATCTAACATATGCAGCAAATTCTTGTGATGCTTTTTCCAGTTCAGATTATTGGATATAATGTCCGAAGCCTAATTCAAGTACTTTTTCCAGGTGATTGCCCGTGAACTTTCTTTTCTGCCTGGTCCATTCGGAATTGTGCATCACAGCACTCCGGAGCACAAAATGCGGTGAAGTCACTGCATTTCAACAAGTGTCAGTCTTTCCGCCCCCGAGAAGCAAGATTACATGATCTGGCATAGAACCACATGCATTCTAAATCTTAACGTTTTGGCAATTTAGGAAAGAATAACAAAAAGTTAACCAACTTCCATCTTGAGATTGATTACGAAGAGTCAAATCTGTCAACAATTAGTTATGCTTCTTCCAATGTTGAAGACTAAAAGAGCAGTCAACCATGCATACATATGCTCTCGTTCTCTGATGCGAAATTAAGAATCAAATTTTCAAAACAAAAGAGTGAACCGATCTTTAAGTTGTCTCTATCAAGAAATTAATATCTTACCAGCACCTGCAAGCCTCATTGTACAAGGAGGTAAACATTCTATTAATTTCCTAGCTCATATTTCTCATAAACGGAATGATGAAAGACGAAGTATCGCCGCACAAATCAAACTGAGGAAATAGCATTTCCGAAATATGTAGACTGCAGAACATACAGATCACAAAATTGAGAATTGAAAGTAAAGTTGGAAATTCCCCATCTAGAAGCTACAAGCTAGCTTGAAAATGCAATTGAACGACATAGCTAAAGAGATCTGCAAGAAATCCAAGTAGGTAAACAGCTAAACCTCGAAATTCTTAACCTAATCTTCAATGTCCGCAGAATTGAATGGCACAATGATTACAATAAAATCTTACCCATACATGTAGACATTTTCTTTCAAATTCAACGACTTCTTGCAATAGTAGCACCTCTCCAGAAAGTATCCGGACTGACGATTCTGCTGGCTCGCCTCCCGCGGCGGCGACGGCACAGAGAAGAGGCTCCGGGAGGACTGATGTTGGTGTTGGGTGCCTTCACTGGAGAAGGCGGAGCGCCACCGGAGCTCCGGGTGAAGCCAGCGCTCCAGGAGCAAGCTTGGGGATTGTTCGTTGCGGGAGCGCTTCTTTGACATGGTTGAATTGAGAGCGAGTGAGCGGTGAAGAAGAAGAGAAAAGTGTGTGTGAGATTGAGACTGTGTGTTGCGTGTGGGAACGAGTACGTGGCCGGGTATCTGTTGGTTGGCGTACGTACAAACATTGATGACTGATTTATATAGGCTACTGTGGGTCCCCCTGATTTTAAAGCGGGGCCGGAGAGATTATCCCGTGTTGTCAGCTGCATGGTAAGCTTGCAACTCTTTTATCATTGTCATTAAGGTTTGACTAACCAACCAACCAACACGCCCAATGTTTCACTTTGGCAAGAAAACTAAAGACGCCTAACTAACAGATAAAGATTTCTGCCAACCACCATATGTTTCCAATTGTGTAAATTTTGAAATCTTTAGGGTGTTTTTCTCCTCTCAATTAATGTTTTAAGATTCGTTTAGTTACCTTTTCCTTTTTTGAGTTGATAAGCCTGTCTGCGAGAAAAACTGGAGCTAGTTGTTTTAATACTTCCATATTACGACTTGTGTAATAAATCAATCGGTTTTATGCCAAGAAATTTCGGGACAAGTTGTTTAATTTTATGGTGTCTTATTGTGTCCTATAAAATCTCAGTCATTCATTTATGTAAGACCTGCATTTATTTATACGAAACTCACGCAAGATTCACATAAATAAATGGTCGAGGTTTATTGGACATAATAAGATATCATAAAATTGGACAAAAAATTTGGACTCAGAAATTTCAAGTTCTCGTTACAATAGTTGAGAAATTGGAGAGCCCTTAATGTGTAATCCATACTGCCATAATGACTACCTAATAGACCATAATTGAAAAGTTCAATATGAGAAATAGATACAATTTCCAGATATTCATGTTGAGGGAGGTATCTGAGGTCTTGAATTAAGGTGAAAGACTAATAGAAGAGGACCTTCCACAGGAAATATCAGGGTCTCAAGTAGACATCGTTTATCCTCCATCGCGCTTCCTTCATTTGGATTTGTTACTCCTTTTCCGTCTCTTTTATGGTTAAACTAAACCTAAACACAGGACTATAATAGAAAAAGCAGCACAAAAACTACGGGATTCTTCGGTCGTGCACATCACTGAATCACGTCTTGAATCTTGATCAAGGTAGAGAGCAAGGAAAGGTTGTTAAATTATACGCATATATAAAAACCCGCACAGCGTATGGTGTAGTTAGCTCGAGGGAAACAATAAAAGAAAACATAAACAGACGAGGAACATGGGAGCAAGTTGCATGCATGGAGACATGTGTCATTTTGACGTGTCGAGCATGGACAGAGCTCAATCGGAAAAGAGAGAAGCAATAGACAAATTTGGGTGGTAGCTTCCGATATTTGAGTGTTTCCAGGTTGATTTTCACACACTAAACGACACATTCATGTTTCCGTGTGTGTGTGAGCACAAACAAAGAAAGCTATCGTACAATGTAAGCGCATATTCTTGTGATATCCCCGCGGCCTCAGGCTAGTGCCATGGCTACGGGTATGAAACTAAAGTGGTTGAAGGATCTAATAACAACAGAAAGACGAGCTCCGCATTTTGTTCACCCCTTGGGGTACTGTCGAGGTCTTTTTCGCCTTAGGTTGTGAAGTGATGATAATATAAGATGGGAATGAAAAGAAACTACCAAGGCATAGTATGAGCTGCTTCTTAAACTTGTTGACGGTTAATTACAGGGAAAATGACCATATGAAAAAACTTCGAGAATTGGGATGCTTTGATGTGGGCTAGTTGTTTTGGTCCAGGGAGACATCGAGATGCACAAACAAAAAATAAGAACTAAAAAGGTAGAGAAAAAAGAGAAGGAATATGAAGCCACCAGGACTAGAAAAGGCGTGAATCTGGAAGGACAAAAGAAAAGGAAGAAAAAGGGATATAAAGGAATGCTTGATCCATTTCGAGTCCATACATATGAATATCGTACCGTTCCAGCTGAAAGGTACCGTACGAGTAACCATTGGTACCAACCAAAAATACCGGTCGATATCGGTAGTTTTCAGTTGGTATCAGTCGGTACCGATCGGTACCGTAAATTTTTTAATACCTAAAGACCTAAATGTAAAATTGAAAAAAATTTAACCCTAAAAATCCCTAACCCCCGAGGCCCCGACTTTCACCACGCGACTCCTCCTCTCCCTCTTCTCTCATCTCTGTGCTGCGCTGCCTCCTCCTCGTCGCCACCGGTTGCCTCTGCTCTTCTCACCATCGCCGTCACCCACCTCCTTCGCTCTTCGGCTCTTCCAGGTTTTCCTCCCATGGTCGTTCTCCCTTCGGTTCGAAGCTTCGTCGTTCCTCCACGTCCACGCAGACCCGATGCCACCTCGTTCTCTGCTCCTCACCGCAACACCGCGACATCACAGGGAAGCCATCAGAAACGCATCTAAAGCCACCGAAGATGGGTCAATCCTCTGACCCGTGTCAAAACCCGAAGACTCGCCAAGATTCGAAATTGGTTTTATGAATTTTTTTTTTCTGATTTTTGAAAATTTCATGCTTAATTAATTTTTTTGTTGTGTTGGATACTTGGATAGTTAGATTGTGAATTTCTGATAGATTTGGTTGGATCGGTGTTGGAGACTTGGATGGTTTTGTGTGTTGTTAGCTTGTTAAGTGATCTGAGTTTTGAAATTTTGGTTCGATCATGGATGATACACGATGTCGATTGGATGCTATACTGTGTATGAAATTATTTGGTTGGAGGCTTGGAGTTGGAAATGTGATCTGAAATTTTGAATCTGAATTAAATTGGTTGTGTTTTGTTGTGTATTAGTGTATCTGAATTCTGAAATCTGAAATAAGTGTCATTTATGTTGTTTTGGTTCATGGATGTTTGGTTTGCAATTTGATTTGAATATATGAAGTTGCAAATTATAAATTAAGGACATAAATTTATAACATAATGAAACACGTTTACCTTGAAAGTTGACTAGAAAGAATTGTAATTTAAGGCACAAAATTAGAATATAATGAAAAATCTTTTTTAAACACAAATATAGAAATTGAACTTGCATTGGTTCGGTACTTCAGTTGGCAATACAAAAGGGCTATTGTTAAGAGTTAAGATACTTAGAATTAAATTGAAAATTTTGTAACTCTTAATTTGAAAATTATGATACTATAAATAACATATATATAATTTTTGTACTCTCACATGATTTTTATCAAATTAAATATTGGTTTTATAACAAAATGAAATTGTTGATGATGTATGTTTTATGATAGTTTGAAATTAGAAATTATTAGAAATTAATAAAAATGAAAATTGTTGATGTATATTTTGTGATTGTGGGAAATTGGAACTTGTTGAAAATGAAATCTGTTAATGTATATTTTGTGATTGTTGGAAATTGAAAATTGTTAGAAATTGATAAAAATAGAAGTCGTTAATGTACGCTTTGTGATTGCGTGAAATTAGAAATTGATAAAAATGAAAATTGTTGATGTATGTTTTGTGATTGTTAGAAATTAGAAATTGTTAGAAATTGATTAAAATGAAAGTTGTTAATGTATGTTTTGTGATTGTGTGGAATTGGAAATTGATAAGAATGAAAATTATTGATGTATGTTTTGTGATTGTTAGAAATTAGAAATTGTTAGAAATTGATTACAATGGAAGCTGTTAATGTATGTTTTGTGATTATGTGAAATTGAAAATTGTTAGAAATTGATAAAAAGGGAAGTTGTTAATGTATGTTTTGTGATTGTGTGGAATTGAAAATTGATAAAAATAGAAATTGTTGATGTAGGTTTTGTGATTATTAGAAATTAAAAATTAGAAATTGTTAGAAATTGATAAAAATGAAAGTTGTTAATGTACGTTTTGTGATTGTGTGAGATTGGAAATTGTTAGAAATTGATAAAAATGGAAGTTGTTAATGTATGTTTTGTGATTGTGTGAAATTGAAAATTTTTGAAAATTGATAAAAATGAAAGTTGTTAATGTATGTTTTGTGATTGTGTGAAATTGGAAATTGTTGAAAATTGATAAAAATGAAAATTGTTGATGTATGCTTGTGATTAAAATGGAAGTTGTTAATGTATGTTTTGTGATTGTGTTAAATTAAAAATTATAAGAAAATGATAAAATTGGATGTTGTTAATGTATGTTTTATGATTGTGTGAAATTGGAAATTGTTGAAAATTGATAAAAATGAAAATTATTGATGTATGTTTGTGATAGTTGAAAATTAGAAATTGTTAGAAATTGATAAAAATGAAAATTGTAGGTGTATGTTTTGTGATTGTGGGAAATTAGAACTTGTTGGAAATGAAATTTGTTGATGTATGTTTTGTGATTGTTGGAAATTGAAAATCGTTAGAAATTGATAAAAATGGAAATTATTGATGTATATTTTGTGATTTTGTGAAAATGAAAATTGTTAATATATGTTTTGTGATTGTTGGAAATTGGAAATTGGAAATTGTTAGAAATTGATAAAAATGGAAGTTATTAATGTATGTTTTCTGATTGTGTGAAATTGGAAATCGTTAGAAATTTATAAAAATGGGAATTATTGATGTATGTTTTGTGATTGTTGCAAAATAGAAATTGTTAAAAATTGATAAAAATAGAAATTGTTTTTGTATGTTTTGTGATTGTTATGATTGAAAATTGTTGATTATTATTGGAATGGAAATGAAATTATGAATATTTTGTGATTGTTGGAATTGGAAATAGTTAGGAATGGAAAAAAAATAATGAATATTTTGTCATTGTTAGAATTGAAAATTGTTAGAAATGGAAGAAAATGAAAATGACATTATGATTGTTTTGTAATAGTTGAAATTGCAAATTGTTAGAGTATGTTTTGTGTTACTTATTATATATGTTGAATGTTTTGAATTGTTAGCTTTTGATTTATATAGAATGAGTTATATTATATAAGATGGATATGCATATTGTTATTGTATACTGAAATTATGTGTTATTTGTTTTTGCGTATAGATAAATAAAAGGAAATTCAAATACTCCCGATCAACCTACTTCAGGAAGATACACTGATCCAGTTTGGGCTCACGCTGGTACAGTTCCCTGTCAAAAGAATCATACAATTTGCTTGTTTTGTAACAAGTATTTGAAAGGTTGAGGAATTACCAGATTGAAAAAGCATTTAGTTGGGTTAAAAGAGATGTGGAAGCATGTAAAAAAAGTAAATCATGATATGAAGTGGCAGATGAAACATTGTTTGACGAACATCAATTTGAAAAATATAGAAGGGCAATATTGGATTTTGAAATTGGTAGTGGAAGTTCATTTTCTAGTTTCCGTGGTGATTATGAAAATGTTGAAGGTGGAAGTGGTAGTGGTACTGATACTAGTAGTGTTCCATTTCATCCTTAGGATCCTGAAGAATCTGATTTGAGGAAGAGAAGAAGAATCTGATGTGAATAAGAGAAGAAGGCAGGTGACTAGTTCCTTTGCAGCACGAACAACTCCTGAAACCCAACCTTCAATTCATAGTGCAATGCAATCAAGAGATGCGACTCGCAATGTCGATATGACAGTAGCTAGATGGTGGTATGATACAGGTTTGTCATTCAATGCTTCTCAATTTTATTATTATCAACCTATGATGAATGCAATAGCCTCTTATAGTCCAGGATACAAAGGGACATCGATTGATGACTTAAAAGGTAAATTTTTGAGTTGTGTTGTTTTTGAAATTATAAATTATTTGGTTGAAAGAAGAGTGAGTTAGGGTACTTATGGTTGTTCAATTATGTGTGATGGTTGGAGAAATAGGAGACAAGAGCCTATTATAAATTTTTTAATTTATTTTTCAAATGACTATATGTTTTTTAAATATATTAATGCATCTGGCCTTATTAGAAATGCTGAGACTTTGTTTGAGATATTTAATGAAGTTGTGAATGAAGTAGGATCAAGAAATATTGTTCAGTTTATTACTAATAATGATTCCGCTTATAAAACGACAGGGAAAAGATTGCAGAATACCTATTTATAATTCATTTTTTTGAACTCCTTTTGTTGCACATTGCATTGACTTAATGCTGGAGAATATAGGGGATCCTAGATATTTTCCTGTTATTGATGAGATTATGCTAAAAAGGTGACAAAATTCATTTATAATCATGCATGGGTTTTGAATTTGATGAGAAGGAAATTTACCAATGGTAGGAATTTATGTCGCCCTGCTGTGATAAGATTTGCAACAAATTTCTTGTCACTTCAGTCTTTTGTTTCGATGAAGAAAGAGTAGGCAAATGCTTATAAGTGATAAGTGGGTTGCATCTCAGTAAGCTAGATCTAATGATGGAATGGAGGTTTGTAGTATTATACTGGAAGATAGAGAATTTTGGTTGTAATGTCAATTTGTTATCTAAGTTTGTGAACCTTTGATGAGGGTGCTTCGGTTGGCTAATAGTGAAGAAAAGCCAACAATGGGTTACATTTTTTATGCTGTTGAGAGAGCGACGGAAGCAATCAAGGCCAATCTGAAAAATAGACATTCTTGATACACACCTTATCTCTCAATCATTAATGAGAAAAAGGAAAAGACAACTTTCTTCTCCATTATTTGCAACTGAGGCATTTTTAAATCCTAGTGTGTATTTTAGACTGGATCTTGTAAAACAAGCTGAAGTTAATAGATGAATGTTTTTCATAATTACAACAATGGTTCCTCATGGCGCAGTGTAAGATCTTTTAAGCTTACAAATAGAGCTTTATAAGTTGTCTTATGAGGATTTTATAATGCCAATTGCTATTCGACAAAAGGAAAACTTTCTCCAGGTATTACTTATTTTCTATTTCTTATTTGTTGAAAGTTAATTATCACTTTATTTTGTTTATAACACTACTTTTATTATCTTATAACTTGCAACTTCTTAGCAGGATCAATTCAGAAATAGTGTTCTAGAATTGAAAAGATTTGCGATTCAGATTTTAAGTCAATGTGTTAGTGTAACTAGATGTGAACGAAACTGGAGCACATTTAAATTTATCAACTCAAAGAAAAGGAATAGATTGGAGCATAAGAGGTTGAATAACTTCGTTTATGTTCGTTACAATTTAGAACTTCGGGAAAAACATGTTATTTTCATTTTTATCATTATTAATTTCGATATAATTTTTCATAATTTTCTAATAATTAAAGTTAATTGTTTACTAGGAGTTTTAATAGCATAAGTAGTTCAAATGATCCAATTGTCATTGATAATATTGATGCTTTGACGGATTAAGTTTCTAAAGAACCCAATTTAGTTGATGTGAATGATTTAGATTTGGAAGATAATCTTGGATGAAAAAGCATTGACATATCATTTGATGCATTAAATTTGAATGAAAATGATGATGAAACTCCTTTCAATGATGAAAATTTTGTATCAAATGATCACTGGGGTCAATGCGGTTCTAGTGGGTATTTTCTCATTGGCGATTGAATTTCAGGTTTTTATTTTTCCTCTTCTTTTAATTTTACTTGTATTTAATGTTTATGTTAAATTGTATATATGTAATGTAACTGTAATATTTTTGTTTCAGGTTTAACTTCTACTTGATTGCTTC
>JANIHY010000004.1:25138921-25149556 GCA_027479065.1 Erythroxylum brevipes | reverse complement strand
GTTTTGCAGGTATCTTCACGTCGAAGTCATCACAGAAAGTTGCCACTTCATGGATCCAAACGGCAACGCACCGTTCAACCAGAATCCGGCAGAACCACATTCCATTGCATCTATCTTCCAAACAATATTTCATTATATTACATTATGAACTCTTTTATCCCTTTCAAATAATTTTTTGCTATATTACATTTTATTTTATTATAAACCGTTCCGTTCTGATTTATTTTATTTCATTTTGTTCTATTAATTAACATCCAACTAAAGAAACATTCAGCCAAAACATTACGACGCTTGAACCCTGGCATTACCCGCGAACTTGATAAACAGGACAGACAGACGCATGAAAAAGTCCAAGCAAGGCTGAGATTGGGCGAAGCAAAACCCAACAAGAGATGGACATAAAAACCTTGCTTTCCCACATTTCAACCACGTGAGATTAACGTGTCAACCAATTCTACAGATACAGATTGGGCTTAAGGAAGCCGAAAAAAACTACGAATATCCTCCTTTATAACTAACTAATAAGCACTCGCAGTCTCTATCTCACGCAATTCTACGCTACTCTTTATCTCTCTCCCTGGGTCCAAATCTGGATGATAGAGAGTTGTTGGGTGTCAGGTGAAGGGTCTATCTACAAACTTTTTAAGTTTGGGAATTGCGTTTCTTTGGCTTCTTTTGTGATAATTTTTGGTCGCCATTGCATATAATCTTCATTTTTATTGTGGAATTGTTGAAAACCCGTGTTGATTCAAAGTAGGTTTCTCATGAAGGAAAGGCAGCTTGTATATGGGCGTCTGTGTGTTACAGTGTTTGCTTCTGGGGTTGTATTTTAGGCGTTTCAGTTTTGGAGCCATTTGTGTTTTCATTGCTTTGCTGCTTGTGTTTTTCTGGTTTGCGTGGATTCAATAGAAGCTTCCGTGAATCTGATAATGAGTGTGTTTCTGCGATACCGCATTTGACTGAATTTCTGTTGGATTTTTAATGAAATGATAAGATTTAATTTGTCTATAGCTTTAGTTTCTTGTGAGCCGCGTGTGGAACCTTTTGACAGTCACTTTCTAATATTTTCTGTTAGGAACTGCATTTTGATGCTCTTCAGTGGAATTATGTGTTTATGCTGTATTTCTGGAGGTGCAATTTATATTTTAGCTTGAATACTAAATTTGTGGAGGACGAATGACATGAATTACTGGGTTAGGCTTTTCAACCGCTTTTGTTATTTCTTGTGTTAATTCGTTTCATGAATTTCTTTGATCATGTGCTTTTTATATGGGAGTTACTTTGCTTGGGTGGGCAGGTGGAAACTCTAATCTTTTACCGTACTGGACTTTGGACTGTTTTATGCTAAGAGATACAACATTTCTGGTTGAGGTTCAGGCAGATAGCTAACATACAGTTGAGAAATGTTCAAAAAAAATGTTCAACTGTACAACGAGAGCTATGATTTCTAAACTCTTCCTAGAGTTTGTAATCAGTAACTTTTAGGCTACATCTCTTCAATGCTAAATGATTGTCTCAACATTGTAGACTTTAAGGCTTCTTGGTGAAATTTCGGAACTACTGATCATTTCCAGGACAAGAAATGTACTTCCTTTTGCTTAGCCACTTGGGTTAAGTATGCTTGTCCTGTTTCCCCCCTCTTTTGTATTGTGTGTCCTTTCTTCTCATGTCATTTTTCTAGACAATGTTCCGTTTCCTGGTCATCCATTCACATATATATGCTTCTTGTGGCTTATGGCCTGGTTTAAGTGTCCTAGTAAAACTTGTGGTTCTGGAGTTGTCACTAAAATTTTATGGCCTTTTATTCAAATTATGGAGCATTGATGTATGGAGCTAGTTTTCCATGAAAAAGTTGGATGGCTTTGTGCTTCCAAAATATGGCTGAGAGGCTTTGATCAGTTGATCACATACTTGGCATATCTATATGTGTTTCTTAAAGGACTGGAATCATTGGAATGTCCCTTTTTTTCTTTCTTTTTAGACATTTCTTGATTTTCTTTCTGTTATATTATTATGATTTATAGTCCTTTAATCTGCCCAGTAGAGAAAGAAAGGCTGTTATCTAGTTCGAAAAATATGAAATTTGCTTTCTTTTTGAGTATTTGTTGAATTCACAATCTTTTTGTTTTGATTTGTTTCATTTGATTATTAGATTGTAAAAGGACCATGCGCACCAAGATATAGGTTCATAAATGAAGAAAAGTGTCATGTACGATGTCTTCTTAATGTGTCATGTGAGAAGTTTTACTTCTTTTAAAGTGGAAATCATGTGAAGCTCACATGTTTGCCTTTTACAAGATTGTTTTTGATCTAGCTATACCATTGGGCATTGGCAATTGATATAATTAGTGCTATTGACAACTGAATAACATGCATATTTCATGTGAAACAGTATATGTTTATTCTTTATAACTGTCAACTTAGAAGAAGGAAAATTTTACCATGAAAAGTAAATGTAATGTAATTTCCTTTAAACAATCATGTGTTCTCTTTATATTCTAATTATTTATTAGGTTTTCTTGTCTAATGCTTTTCCTAATAACAACTGTCAATGGAGTGCTTTATGCTTGCACTGTTAACCAATTATTTGACAAACAAACTCTATCAGCCAAAATTTTGATTTGGGACAATGATTCACTATAATAATTTTTGTCAGAGTATAAAATTGATGAAATAATGTCCATAACCCTTTCTCTCGTTTCACTTTGGTTAAAAACTGGAGGGAAAGAAAAGCTTGAGTGCAATATTGATTTTATTGTCAAACCTGTTGTTGTTCAACTCTTCTTGCTTTTCTGACTTTTCTCAAATTTACTTGTTTTCCTGGTTAAGGTTTTATGGCTGTATATTATTAGAAAACAAAATAGACTTTTTAGCTGAAAATTTTTGGATATAAATGTTAAATGTGAAATAGTTCTTGCTCCTTTTATTTGAGGCAATGTTAACATGTGTGAAGCAGCATGTGTATTTCTTATACTAAGCACATGAACTTCTTGTATGCTGAAGTCAAGTGTCAGAATAAAGACAGTATTACTGTTTCTAATCTCCAAATTGATTTTCATTGGACCATTTGGGTGCTTTTTGTTCTATCAGGTAGCCTATGCCATTGATGTTGTCAGCATAACAACACTGGTTTTATATCCTTTCAGACAGATGAAATGGAATAGCATGTCTGAACTGATTGAAGGTCTTCCAGACGCTGTTGCCATAAGTTGTATTGCTTGGGTCCCTTTCTATTTTCATCCCAGGTTAGAGCTTGTTTCTCGTTCATGGCGAGCTGTCATTCGTAGCCCTGAGCTGTTTAAGGCCAGACAAGAGCTTGGTTCAGCAGAGGATCTACTGTGCGTGTGTGCTTTTGACCCAGAGAATTTATGGCAGCTTTATGACCCTCTAAGAGACCTATGGATCACTCTGCCTGTACTCCCCTCAAAAATCAGACACCTTGCCCACTTTGGTGTTGTCTCCATTTCTGGGAAGTTGTTTGTACTTGGTGGTGGTAGTGATGCTGTTGATCCATTAACTGGTGACCAAGATGGGAGTTTTGCTACCAATGAGGTCTGGTCATACAACCCTGTAATGCGACAATGGAGCCAGCATACTTCCATGCTTGTACCACGAGCAATGTTTGCATGCTGTGTTTGGAATGGGAAGATTGTTGTTGCTGGTGGGTTCACCAGCTGCCGAAAATCAATTTCCCAGGTGGAAATCTATGATCCAGAGAAGGATGTATGGATTCCAATGCCAGACCTGCACCGCACCCACAATTCAGCATGCTCTGGAGTTGTTCTCGAGGGAAAGGTGCATGTCTTGCATAAGGGCTTGTCAACAGTGCTAGTTTTGGATAGTGCAGGATCTGGGTGGACAGTTGAGGATCATGGTTGGCTCCAAGGACCAATGGCAGTTGTTCAGGGTGCCATCTATGTCATGAGCTATGGAATGATTTTCAAGCAGGAAGGAAAGACAACCAAGGTGGTAGTTTCGGCATCTGAATTACGCAGAAGGATTGGTTTTGCAATGACTGCACTGGGGAACGAGATATATGTGATTGGAGGAGTAATTGGGCCTGACAGATGGAATTGGAATATTAAGCCAATGTCTGATGTTGATATCTTGACGGTTTGCTGTGAGAGACCAACATGGCGCCAGGCAACTCCAATGACACGGTGCCGCGGAACAATTCTTGGGTGTACACAACTGAGAATTTAGATTGGTAGGTTAAAATTGTGGTCATGTTGGGGCGTTGATCATCTTGTACTGGAGACCAGGAATTGTGACTTTGATCTCTGGCTGCCTTGTTTGTTTCTTGAGCCAGTCTTTTCCATGTTTCACTTTTGTAATTTGCAGGCGTTTCTGATGGAAACTCTTAAAAATTTCCAGGGCAACAATTGTGGTCTTTATAAATCTGTAAAAGAACGGCCTTCCGGCGAATGGAACTTTTACTAGCATGAAATGACTACCCAACTTTTCTCCTCCTTGGGCATTCTGGGCTAACAAAATACCACCTGTTGAATTGCTTCTTTTTATTGTTTTCAAGGCCCCTCTCAGAATTTACCATGGATACAGCCAGCCACTGTGATTTATGGTCCGCAACCAGCTCCCAATAGTGTTAACGCCATGAACATCCTTCAAAAATAAAACGCTTACAATAAAAGCCCAAAGGAAATAACGGAGAGTTAAACATGACGGCCCATGACGAGGAACAAAAACCCTCTAAACCTTAATCAAGAACCAGCAAAATAAGAAAAACCTTAAGGAAGTTACTGCTTCTAGTTCTTGCTTCCCTTTTGTTTGACAGGAGATTTTAAGTAGAGAAATGGAGGACGCTCTAAATGAAGGAGAAAATAACAAAGAACTTGAGGTGGCCCCGGCTCTTATTGCGGTCCACCCCACCCAGGATTCTGTTGCAGTCGCCGTCGGGTCGGACCTACGCGTCTTCGACCTCCGGTGAGCAATCTCTTCGCAACATTGACTTGTTTTGTTTTTTTTGTTTTTTGTTTACCACAAGCATTATATGATTTCGTTACGCGGAATGTTCTTTTTCTCTTCGTGTTTGCGGCTTAAGGAAATTTTTATAGACTTAATTTCTGTTCTCCAAGGATTGGATGTTTGATTAATTTTATATTCCGAGTTTTGTTAGAGAGGGCTGTGGGGTTCATCTTACGGATGATTCTGTTGAGCCTTTCCACAAGAATTCTATAAGAGCAATTCGGTATGGTGCAAACGGGAAGTACTTTGTATCAGCTGGTGATGATAAGCTTGTAAAGATATGGTCTACAAATAATTGGCGCTGCATTTCTTCGGTGTAAGTTTTTGTCGAATTTTTACCAGCTTTTTATGATGCTAGGAAATGGATTTAGACATTTAGTTAAAATTCATTATAATTATACAAAAAATGTTCAATGTTCAAATAACTTTTTAACAGTCTCAGTTGAGACCTTCTGTGTAGGTTGGTTACTCATAGTTTGGACACAGATCATGCAAGGATAATAAAAAGGAAAATAAAGTCTTATCCCCAATTAATTTAGGATTACATGCTTATATACACTTTAGAGAAGGAGAAAAATAAGAAACAATTTCTAGGGATTAATCTCCTAGGATTCCACACTCTCCTAGGAAATGAAAATAGTCTCTTAGGATTCTATATTCTCCTAGGAAAAGAGAAAAATCCCTTAGCATCCCACAACTTTTGAAATACTGAGAAATTGACTTTTCTAAAATTGTATGCAGCTAATATACAACTTAAAACCCTTTGTCACACTCCCCTTCAAGTTGGTGAAAAAGGATTTGTCATTTCCAGCTTGCCAATGATACTTTGAAATATTTGGGTACTCAACCCTTTGTATTGACAATGATACTTTGAAATATTTGGGTACTCAACCCTTTGCAAGCAGATCTGCAATTTGTCCTTCAATTGGAATATAAGTCGTACAAATTAACTTACATTCCAATTCTTCTTTAATAGAGGGCCTATCAATTTCAATATTTTTTGTTCAGTTATGTCGTACTAAATTATATGCAATATTTATTGCTAATTATTATCATGGTGCAACATCATTGGACCACTCCACCTTATCCGTAAGTCATCAAGGATAATCTTTCACCATAACAGATCATAAATTCCTAGTGCCATATATTTGAATTCTACCTCTACACTTGATCATGCCATAATATTATGCTTTTTGCTTCTCCGTGTTACAAGAATGCCACCCAAAATTGTACAATATTTGGGAGTATACCTTTTATTGATTGGTGATCCTGCATAATCTACATCAATATATGCTTCAACTGTTAACTCATTATTTCTTTAAGAATTCCTTTCAAATGGTCTAGAGTTCTACAAGTAGCATGTAGATGAACTTCTTGGGGATCATGCATAAACTGGCTTATTACACTAACCGAATATATTATATCTGGCCTTGCATGTGATAGATAAATGAGTTTTTCAGGTAGGTGTTGGTGCATCTCTCAATTAATAGAAGAATCTTCTTTTGTTTAACCAAGTTTATAGTTGGGATCTATAAGAGTTGGTGTTGGTTTACAAGCTAGTCTTCCTATTTCTTTTATTAGATAATTCCATATTTCTACTGTGAGATGAAGATCCCCACTTTGGAATGAGTTCCTTCAATCCCTAGAAAATACTTCAAACTACCTAACTCCTTAATTTCAAACTCTCAATTAAACATTCCTTCAAATGTCTCTCCTTTTTATCATTGCCGGTGCCAGTTATGTCACTAACATAAACTAGCAATGATGTAACTCCCCTTGAATTTGAATGTTTAACAAATAGTGTATGATCACCTTGGCTTTGTTTGTATCCCACAAATATGCCAAACCATGCCTTTAGTGATTGCTTCAAACCATAAAGCCTTTTTTTAAACTTGCAAAGTTTGTTACTTGCCATATTGTCACCAAATCTAGGAGGAATATTGATGCAAAATACTTAAAAAGTCTATAAAAGCAGTGAAAGAGAAAAAATTAGTCAACCACAAACTTTAATTTGGTGGGATGAAGGGTGAGAATTGAATTGACAACAAAGACAACAAGGGATGAAATTTAAATTATGCTAGGATTCCTTATTAGATAGGACGTAATAATAAGTTAGTATGTTATTCTAGTTGTAGATATTTTATCTTAGTTGTTTATGGCTTAAACTTATAGAATTTTTATTAAAATATGATTTAAATTTGTTATGAACACTTTTTTACTAGAACAAGAGCTCTAGAGACTTCTTTATAAATACGTGTGTATTCAACTCTTCAATAACAAGATATCCTGAATTTTTTAATAAGCTTGAGTTTCAATTAGAAGGTGTGATGCTTTCTTTAAAGGGTGATTCTTAAACTCTAGGAGTGGTTCGTAGCTCCCTACCCTGCATCACTTGTTAAGCTCACTGAAGTTCCAGTAACTTTTTCAACATACCCAGTGCACAAGGCTGCCCGCTTTGAGTATTCGATGAAAGCAGGAGGACAACAAAAACAAGAATTGCAATCATCAATCTTCACTGGGGGGCGGGGAGGGTCATGATGTACGCAGCCTTCCTTTTGTAAAATCCAAAATTCTGGCAATATTAAAACTCTACCCTGAATTTTCAGTAATCAAACCTTAAAATTTTAGCTAATGCAAACTTGAAATTCCAACAAACTAAGCTGAAATTTAGATCTAAAATCTGATATTCCAGCAGTCTACCAACACTAAACAGCCCATACTTCCTAGTTTCTATGAGTTTTAGCCACTAATTAATATTTCTTCTATTTTTCCTACATAAAATATTCAAGTATATTTCTTTTTCGAAGTCGCCATAGAAAAATGCATTTTTTACGTCAACAATTGTAATTCCCAATTGAAGTTAGCTGCCAAGGATAAAACGACTGCTACTTTTTTCATTTTTGCAATAGGGATAAAGGTCTCAATGTAATCTAGTCTATATAGACGATTGTATCCTGATAGCCATTGATTTGCCTTATACCTTACAAAGATCCATTAGCCTTATACTTTAAGTTAATACCCATTTACATCTCACTAGTTTTTTTCCTCTCAACAATTTTACCGTCTCTCAGGTTTTATTATTTTCTAATGCATCCATCTCAACACTCATGGCTTTCCTCCATTCTTCTTTGGATAATGCCTCAAATAAGGTCTTAGGTATAGGAATAATATTTAGGTTGATAAGGAAGGTTTTGTAGGAAGGTGACAATCTATGAAAGGATAAAGTGTGGGCTAAAGGATTTAAAAACCACTTGGTTCATTCTATAGTTCCTTTTCTCTGAGAAATAGGCAACTCATTATTATCATCATGGGTCTTAATTTCAGTGGATAGTTGAGATTGAAGGGCTTTAGGTATCTCACTTACTTCATTTGTTGGTGGATGATTTGGAGCAAATTCTTGTAATATCTTTGGGTCAGGACCGTCAGTTGGCCTTCTTGAATACATCATCCCAAATCACCTCTTATCAATAGTAATATCTATATCAAATTTATCATTCATCACAGATTCAATAGGATTAGGTTTCTTTAACTTATTTACCCTAGGACTAAATGATGGTAGAGATGACGATGGTGAAAAAGAGATGTCAAACAGATTTTCTAAGTTATTTTCCTCTTTCTTTATCTTCTCTAGATATATAGACCTCTCATAAAGATAATTTTGGGAATAATAAAGTACATCTTTGATAAATGTTACATTAACAGATACATACATTTTCTTAGAAGGGGCATGATAATATTTATAGACCTTGTGACTAGGTGAGTATCCTAGGAAGATACATTTGACTACTATGGGCTCCAATTTTCCCTGTTAAAGACCATGAACATGAACAAATGCAATACAATAAAAATCCTAGGCAAAAGAATGTTGGAAGTTTTGACATTTGAATAAAAGTGAGAAAGACGTATCAGAGGTGTTTTGGAACCTAAGATACATGATGGCATCCTATTGATCATGTATGCATGTGTGAGAACAACTTCTCCCCAATACTATTTTGGTACATTATGACAGCATAGGAGTGCTCTAGTGATGTTTAAAATATTACCTCTTTTCCTTTCAACCACTCCATTATGCTAAGTTGTATAGATACTAGATGATTCACGAATAATGCCTTCTTTTTGAAAGTATGATGATAAATTTTGGCTACAATAGCTTAATTTTAGTACCAAATTGATTTTGTCTCGTATAATGAAAACTAGGGACAAAGTTACTCACATCTAATTTATTTTTAACAAGAAAATCATGTGATACGAGTGTAATCATCAATGAAAGATTCAAACAATCTTGCACTAGTGATATTAAGGATAGGAGGACCCCATATGTCACTATTAATTAAATAAAAAGAGGTAATTCTTTTATTGATAATGGGAAAAGTCACACGAGTGTGTTTTACAAACTCACATACTTTACAATGAAAACTCGCTACATCTATCTCTTTAAAAGGAGAAACAAACATGATCTTTGAAGTTGCAAATGATGGATGACCCCAATGAAAATGACGTAACAAAATAACATCCTCTTTTGATGATGAAAAAAGTGATAAAGATAGATTGCTACTGCTATAACTTTTCTGTTACTTGGACAACAAGTGTAAGTTCTAATTTGATGGATGAGAATGTCATATAGTCTTTGACGCTTGAATCTGTTACCCATAAAGGATTTTTTGAGGCATTAAATCCAATTGAACAAGAATGGTTACTTGAGAGAGCTAATGAACTCGCATGAGATGCTTTATTTATCTGATCCAATATCTTTTTAAGCTTTTCAATATCTTCAATGCTGAATTCCCTCAAGTCTTACAGCTTTGCTTGATTATTTTGAGTGATGTGGCCTGAACTCTCATGGTCCATACTTTTGTTTGACACTTCGGCTGACATTTTTGGTAATTTATGCGGTAATATTCATTGCTAAATTTTCTACTGATTGTGTCAAGCATCACAGTCTGTCAACTTTCTTCAGCTCTGCCGATTGAGATTGTCTCATATAGTGATGGGATTTCTTCTTTTTCCAAAATTTGAACCCTTATCTAATCAAACTCAGGATTCAGTTCTACAAGAGAATTATACACTATCTTTTTAAATAAAATTTTTTATTTGAGCAGAACATTGACAGCACTGCAGCTCAGCAGTATTGTAGTAGTCCAATCCCTGCCACTAACTTCACAATAGATTGGCATATTCTGTGACTGATTTTCCTCATCTTATTGTTCTGATTTTTACTTTTATTTCATACACCTGAGCAACATCCTCAACCATGGAGTAAGTTTGTTGAATGGCCTCCCAAATCTCTTTTGCTATTGAGAGAAACATGCAGGTAACTAATTTCACGTGTTATGGATTCTATAGCCACGACATAATAATAGAGTCCTTATCCCAAGATTCGTAACCTAATTCTCCTTGCTCAGGACTAAATCCTAATAGGTGACTCTATTTTCTTTTAACCTTAAGAATAGTTTTAACTAGTTAAGACCACTTCAGATAGTTCTTGCCATTCAATCGATAAGTTGCTGAAATATTAGGAAGCCCACTTTATGATTGAACCTTTTTAGAATTTTGGGTGGTGATATGAAAATGGATGGAAATAAGGTATTTTATTTATATTTAGCTATAGCCTCGTAGTATCGTCTACAAGAACCAAGCTAACCAGCCACTAAT
>JANIHY010000004.1:25095190-25108220 GCA_027479065.1 Erythroxylum brevipes | reverse complement strand
TCAAACTTAAATGAACTTCCCAAAATGCCCTCACATAATTAAATCCTCTAATTCTCATTTAACCACAATTAAACCGTTATTATCCATAAATCTCTCAATTAACCACTAACATACCCAAATTAATTAAACTAAGCCATAAACACATAATTATCAAAATTCATGCTTAATGACATTATTAAAAAAAATTTCAGGGCCTAACATGATCAACTTTCTACTAGTTTAGGAAGATAAAAATTAAAAGACCATTTATTATGTTAGAAAAATCCTTTAAGGACCAGAACTAGATACATTCAAATAAAGAAAGCAATTTTGGTTATTGTTACATTGACTAGAAATTTATGCTGGTACTTCTAAGCTTATCCAGAAAATTATGAAGGTAGTTCTAAGCTTATCCTATTATCATTGTGATATACTAGCAATTGTGACATTTTATACAAGCTAAGAACAATAGGAAAGATGGTGAAAGTGGTTAGTAAAGCTTAGTATATTTGAGGTTATATTTTCTCCTTAAACATTAACTAGATCCCAACTACTAGGAGACTTCATGTTCAAATGCACTATCCTCATTGACAAAGTAGATTCAGTTGAGCCTACCTTAAAGTATTTTCTTATTTAGAAGATGAATTTTGATGGCATGTTAAGAGAGGAAATAAGTGGATCTAACATAGTTATTTGAGATTCATTTGAAAACGATATCAAATATTGTTAAAAGTATAAGCTAAAAGACTAATAAAAAATAAGGCATGAGGCATTAATATATGGGATAAAATAACAATATATTTACATATTCATTTGATAGAAAGTAAGTTAGATTTGCAAAACTTATTATAAATCAATTGAATGAGCTCTTGACTACTAAGGATAGACCTTGTAGGAGTACTTCATCTTATGCTATGCCAAAATAGAAGACATACAAATTTAGGTCGAACACATCCTTAGATAACATAACAATATAGAATATTAATTATCAAATTATGGAGTGAAAGAAAGAATACCTAAGGATGAGGTTTTAGAAGTTAAATTCCAGCCAATGTATACTAAGTAAGTTTAGGCATAGACATAAAAAGTGGAAGAAGACTAAAAAACACCCTATCAGAAACTATATAAACAAAAGGGAATTGCCTTCAAACTATGTTGATAACAAAAAAAGCCATTTGTAGATCTATCTCTATCGTTAATGGTCAACTTTATAATGCTCTCATGCTCATTCTTATTTAAATTAGATCATGTTGCCTTATTCGGAAGAAATCTTAAAAGAATGTCATGAAGTGTCCTTTCGATTGGACAAAGGTTGTTCGGCATTATTTTACAATTTATTATAAAAAATTCTTTTTATCATTAAGTGAGATACAATTTTCTAAGTCTATAAATACTATCTATGTTAAAGGAACTCTAATTTTCATCACTAACATATATTCTCCTATCTCATCTCCAATATTAGTTACATAGTGGAATATAAAAAAATTAGGCCAATTTCCACATACAATTATACAAAATAGATTCATCCTTGCCATAGTCAATTATTTGATATTATAGGTAAAAACAAAACCTTATCCAACCATATCAAGGAAGACACTTGAGCAATTTTTAATGAGTCATAGTCCATGAAGATATGGAATTCCCTTATATATAATCAAAAACAATGTCTCATAATTCATTTTCTTAGACTTATATCAGTTATGTGACTCACATAACATCAAATAAAACTTCATTGTTGTCATATAAGTTTTGTTAATCACATAACATCAAATAAAACTTTAATTTTTTTTCATACACCTATATGCTAACAACATGGAAAAGGTTAACAACATAACCATTTTACAAGGCTTAAAATTAAAGATTGATCAAGCTCAAGGCATTTAGATAAATGTGTTGCAAGTATCCTTGGGAGTTATTAGTCAACCCTGAGAATAATAATAGGAGAAATCCCATTCAGTTTGACATATAGAGCAGAAGCCCTCATACCTAAAAAGTTAAAATTTTCTTTTATTTGCATCTAAAACCACATTCTTGAGGTCAAAAACTTTGTTGCAGGTAAAACTAGACTTGATTGAAGAAAAAAGACATAAAGCATACCTGAATAATTTGACATACCAATAACATGTCAAAATTTTCAACCAAAAATGAGTCTAGCGATATATCACAAAAAAGGTTAGCTCATTTTAAGGAGAAGCGACACAATTGATAAACATGATGCTAAAAGAAAGGGAGCTCTTAAACTAGACAGGGCTATATAAGTAAGAGATGTCGTTAGACCTAACACATATAAACTGGAAAAGTTGGACGAATTAAAACTTCATAGAAATTCAAATAGCTAACACCTCTGACTTTATTATTCTTAAGCTCGTAAATCATTTTTCTATTAATGAAGATTGGTTTCAGTTTTATGCAAATATGCACTCCAAAACCTTTGGTTTCAAAATGAAAGAATCATAAATTCTTGAAATGTTAGACAAGCTAAACACCAACAATAAAATCATAAGATTTCAAAATGTTAGAATTGTAAAATGCTAATGACAAACTTATAGAGTCTCAAAATGTTAGACTTGCAAAACATCAAACAATAGCCTCATAGAGTCTCAAACTGTAACTTATAATATGTTAAATGATAAACTCTCAGAGTCTCAAAATATCAAGCTTGTAAAACGTCAAATTTAAAGAGTCTCAAAAGTCACACATGTAAACTGTGAAATGATAAACTTGTAGGGGCTCCAAAATATTAGACTGAAGAATTATTAAATATGAGTCACTCAAAATACTCTTAAGAACTTATAGAACTTTAGTTCCACTCTCTCATAAAAATGTAAAATTCAAGATTTGGCACAAAGTTTACCAAAAATCCATATAATATCAAACTTGATATGTTATAGAAGAAAGCAAAGAAATATCACTAATCGACATTCATGTAAAGATCAACCAATCATCAAATATATTCATTATAAGAAAGATATATATAAAAATTTGTACATTCATACTCAAAAATTCCAAAAAAAAACATTAGCTCTAACCAAAAACAAAATGTCCCTACATTTACAAGCCAGAAAATAGCTATCACTTTGTAGGTTTGGACACAGCTTCATTACTGCCATCTGCACCTCTTTTAAAGCTGAGTGGTTGGCTTAGGCAGGGATACAAAATCGTTTTCATTATATTAGTTATAGGATAATTGATCCTACATTTGAGAATATCTATAATAAATACGAAGTCAATTGACAATTTTAGATTCCTACTCTTGACCAAAAATTTATAGGCCTAAAATCCTCCAAACTAGGATTGTGTCACATTGTTAGAGTTTCAAGCCTCAAAAGATCTATTTCTAAGGAAAGCACAAAAATGTGCAACATGAAGCCATTCCTTATGAAATAAGCTTCTTAATAATATAAGGCCTTTTCCAATCACTAATTCTCTACCTCGTGACTTCTAATATAGAAATAAGAATGATCAAACACCTTTAAAAAAACCCTTAATCTCCTTAAGTTGTTGTTGGTCTCTATCCTTTCACTTAGACGCTTTTGCAATCTTTCCTTTTTAATCTTAGTCAAATTGGTGATTTAATCACTCAATCCCTAGCTCTACACATTTATTGCAAACAACAAATAAACATACTGCATATAAAGGAAAATGTCAAGCCTAAATTATGAAGAAAGCATGATGGAATATATATGTAAAAAACATATGCTTGAAGACATTAGTTACTACTTAACATTATGAAGATAGTTCTCATAATTGAGATGCTTGATCCAACTTATGGCCTGACCCCCCAACACTGTTAATTTCCAAGACAATCTCTCAACTATGATAGACTAGTGAGGATAATATATATCATATACTTAAACCTTTCCCTTTGTCAAACCTAAGATTCACAAGAACAAATAAAATAAACTTTATATTATGATTGTCTCAAGTAATGTTAGTGATTGAAAATCATGAAGAAAGCATGATGCAATATATAATAAATATACGGCTTATAAAATTGTTGATTACTCAACATTATTAAAATGGTTGCAAGAACAAAGAACACAAACTCTATATCATGGTTGTCTCAGATAATGTTAGAGATTGCAAATGTTATATATATATGTGTGTGTGTGTGTGTGTGTGTGTGTGTGTGTGTGTGTGTGTGCCTTATGATATTAGTTACTGGTCAACATTATTAAGATGCTTCTCATCATTAAGAAGCTCGACCCCAAAAAAGCATGAGCTCCCACATTGTTGGTGTTAAAGACAAAGTCTCCTAACTCTAATAAACTTGTGAGGGTAATAGATATCATATACCAACAGGCATTTCCCTTTGTCACACTTAAGAGTTGTAGGAATAGAGAACACAAATTCTATATCATAGTTGTCCTAGATAATGTTAAAGATTGCAATGGGTTCAGGGGAAAGCCTGAATGTAATATTCTTTTGCCTCCTAACACCTTTAGCATTCTTAGACTTATCTCTATCTCCTTCAGGTCTGTTGTATTTCCTTTTCTTGCTAGACTTGTTAGACTTGCCTTTAACCATTTTCTTAGCCGCCCTTTTGGCTATGTAATTTATATCCACATCTGTAAGTAAATGTCAGATTATCAAAGTTCAAGAATTTAGCAAGTTGGTATCATTCATAAGATTGACATAACCTACAAGTCTATTCATCCAAATTTCTAACTTCCAACAACTCTTCATGGTGATGTCTCCCCCAGAGACTTTTACCACACTTAACTTAGGTTTGAGCTTGATCATACAACATATTGTTATTCTTGTCTTGATCATTGAACTCGGGATTGAGATTGCCCAAAAGAGGTCAAAAATCACACTCGTTGCCATTTTCTAGGGAAAGGAACAAAAACTGTTTTCCAATCATGGATTCCCTTTAGGCCCCGTTTGGTTGTCGGAAAAGTAATGTTAATTTGTAATCTGATTCCTTGGAAAATAAATATGTGGAAAGTAAAGATATTTATATGTTTGAATACTTATAAAAGTTTTAATAAGAAAGTTAGGTGGATTCTTATTATGATGTTTGGTATACAACAATATTTTATGAAATGTAATTTAATGTTAACTTACTTTTCCAATTATATCCCTAAACAAAAATTAAAATTATTATTAAATATTATATTACAAACAAACGAAAAAGCAAGTTTTTTTATTAATCCTCTAGCTTGTGTCTTCAATCCTCATCCCCATCAACCTCGTCCTCATTAACAAGAACGACATCGTCCTCATCTGCTCTCCTAACTCCATCCATTTCCCAGTCTACTTCTTGGCCATCGTCTCTCTCGGTATATGCGTATCCCAGCAGTGGTCGGAGGATGCAGAAACCATTGCATATGGTTAATTAGCTTCACATCCTCTTGTTGCCTTAATCTGTGGCCCTAAAAGACAGTGGCAAATCCACCTTTTCTCGTCATCTCATCAACGTTCTTCTTGAGAGGTTTTTTTCTTTTCTTTTTTTTTTCTCTGTTTGACTTTTGGGAATGTTAAGTTTATTGCAAAGCATAGTACAAAGATAGAATCTCTCAGCTTTAATTATAGAAGTCGTTGAGACAAAAACGAGTCAATTGTTTATAAATTTCCTTTTCTTATCTCTCCATTAAAGCTTGTGTTTCCTTTTCTACTTTATTTAGTTTCTTGTAATTATGTTATTTAAAAGAAAAGTCTCCTTTTTTATGCATTCATTGGAATTGCTTAATTGGTGCATAAACCTAAAACTCGATAGGCTATTTTACATTCACTAAGTGACAGAATATGATAAAATCCAATATTAGGCACCACGAGTGATGATGCAATTATCATAAGGTTAGGTATGTCTCTTTTAACAACTTGAGGCAAAAGTTATTAAGTTACAACCTCAAGCCACACCTGAAACTGTCAAGGTAAACAATAAACTCATTAGGTTTACAAAAAAAAAATTGTCATATTATAAAGGTATATATATATAAGGATGTTGAACTCCATCCTCATTTCATTAGGGTTTACCCTGAACCTAAACTCATACTTTTTATCCTCAAATTATTCCATAAGAGGCGTGACAAAATCAAGAGCAAGTGATCATATGCCACCAATAATAAGCTCATACTTACTCACCACTAATCTACGACTAAGTGAACTAGACGTAATTCTAAAGTCACCCATAAACCTGATGCTAGAATCCCCATCTCGCAACGAATCACGATGAGGAGACATCTCAAAAACAAAAAAGAGCTAAGGCCTTACCGTAAGACGATGACAGACTTGCATTAATTGGCAATTGATCAACTTAGTTTGCTCGAACTTTGATATTTGTTGTAAAGCACAGAAAAAGCAATTGCCCAAACGTGAGACATGGGTTATTATAGGGATGTTTCCTTAGTGATGTAACTCCCCAACACCATATCTTGAAAACCAAGTTTGTTTTTTTGGGCTCGCCATAAACCTTCAAATACACAGTTAGCTTGCTCATACAAAAGAATGAATCCAAAGACAAATGCAAAAAGACTTGAATATTTCAAGTAAAAGTACCAACGGACAACAAACATTTGAAAAGGGTCGGATTTATTTTAAAACTGCAAGATAAAAATGTTCATAAAAAGGCTTACGCAAATTTTGTTTAGAATAGAAGTCTATACATGACAATAGTAGAATATAGGTCCTATGACAGAATTACTACCATAAGACATTCACGAAATAGCTCTTACAATATTTGTTGAAAAAATAGACCCATAAATGATAAACCTTCCTAGCCTGCAAAACCATAACTCGTGAGACAGATCACTCCATAATCTAACTTCAGGACGAACATGCTAAATCTTTTTTAAAGATATTTCCATTTTAAGATAGACATGTGGTCAGGTCTTAACAGTTAACATCTCCATTTTTAGGAAAGATTTGTAGGCAATGTTTAAAAACAACAAAGACAATTTATGACCTCAAGACAAATCTATATATATGTGTGTACGTATGCATGCATATATAATCATTTGAGTTTTGACGTCAGATTTGTATTGAGGTCATAAATTATATCTATATATATAGCCAAAAGGCTCCAAGTCTTGCACAAGATTGAAAAAGCGTCACGATCTCACAAATTGCTATAAAATTAATTATTATTATCAAAATAAGATTATTTTTAACTTGCTTGCTTATCTCACTTTTTTTTCTTCTCTAATTCTGACTAACTTAATCGTCAAAAACTAATCGTGACCAAACATTCTCCTAAGCATTTTTCTTCAAAATCTCTCCACGCACAACTCACAAGCAAAGGATTATAAAATTTGCCATCACATTCCGATGATACACGCAATCAAACCATGATAAACCGAGTGAGTCGGGTGCTTAAATTTGAGAACAATCGCATATAGTGCGAGGAAGAAGAGAAGCCGGGACAGGTGGGGATGCAGCAAGTGATCAACAGTCACCAACTTCTATTAATTTAGCATTACTATTCATACATAAAAAAACTCTTAAACAGATTAATAAAATAACAGAATAACGTAACAAACATCTTTTTTGGACACAACATGACATTTCAGAATACCTTTGGTCAGACACACTCCCGATAATTCTTCGTCTACATCTAGAACGAACATGCCTACACAACAGCAGCTTCATAAAATCTTCCCCGACAGCTCCCTATATGACAGTTAAGACTTGAGCATCAGCAACATAATCACTACCATGAAAACAAAACAAAACAAAATCACTTAAATCGGGAGAACTACTACCTTGCTGGTAGGCTTGTTGTGGTGGACAATCTCCAAGACTGATGAACTTTACCAAGACCTTTTTTCTCACTTAAAGGAACAAGTCAAGAACAAAGAACTAACAGGGTTTGTGACTGGACGAAGCAACACAGATTGGACTAAGCTTACAAATTCAAGGAGCAGAAGGGACCAACACTACTTTCACTTTCCCTACCCATCTTCCCACTTAAAAAACGGAAAAGATGGTGATGGGGTAGAGCACCCATGAAGAAAGTTAAACCTAATTAAAGAAAAGAAATGATGAAATATATACGAGATGAGGAGTTCAATTGTTGATCAGACAACAGTGAACCACGTAAGAGAGTAAAGTTAAAAGACAATCTGGGCTGCCAGTTGATTCAACACCAGATTATTTTAGAACTAAGACACAAGTTAAAAGTTGGTAAAAGGGCTAGAATGAGTAGAATGACAATGAGGCCCGTGCAACCCTGATGAAACAAAAATAGAATGCTACGAAATTCGTGAGACTAATCTAATCTAAGATCACCGAATATATACACAGTAATGGATATTATAAGACCATTCTACCTGAGCACTAAACTAGTGAAGATGAACGTTCTACCAGGAGAATAAGCACAAAATGACATTGCAATGTTGGCCCCTTAATAAGGACGTAATCTTCTTCCACCAGAGTTGGGTAAGAGTAAAAATCTGCTCTATCCCTTTGCCAAAGAAGAAATCCTGCCCCACATACAAATAATGAAATTGCAGTTCATCACTGCCCTTCTGCTTTTCCAACATACTACAGTCCACTTTTCATCCATGATGCATACTCAATCTGCCATCCGTGTTGCCTACTCAAGCTCAGCAAGTACCCTGGTCATCCTCACCTAACATACTTCACCAACCTTGCTAAGAAATAACAGTCACCAATGTAGCATACATCACTATTCATTTCTCAAGCTAAATGAGATAATTGACCTTCAGCCACCATGACTGTCACTCGTACCACCATCTCCACTCCCACTACCAGCCTCTACACAACACAATCAAACCTCAAAGCTGATCCATTTATTGCCTATATACAACCTAACACCAAAAACCAATATTTACAGGAGCTAAAAGCTCCTTACTGTTCAATCATCTTCCCTGTCAAGGTTAAGTATGCGACGCAAAGTTTTGGTCGCAGTGTCAGCACGAAAAAATAGATCCCTTGAAGGCATACCATGCCCCCTTGTAGGGGATGCAGGAGCAGATTTCGCAACAGCATGCACTTCAATTCCACAGTGGCGTACATGTAGATCAAGCGACACAGTTCGCTTCGGCCTCATTGAAAACTTGGGAATTGGCAAAGAACTCGGCGGAGGAGAGTTCGAATATGCAGGACCAGCCCATCTTTCAGAGAATGGTAACACCTCATTAAAAGTTGTCTCTTTTCTCCGAGCTTTGGCATTGATAGGAATCGGTGCACTCTTCGGTGCAGTATTAGAGGTCAAGTTAGAGCAGATGTTTTGCACTGGTGTTTTCGGGGAAGAAGGAGCTTGCTTGCTTACATTGGTGGAAGCGTTGAATGGAGTTGGCAATATACCAACACCAGACTGAAAAGTCCGGCAATTGATCTCAGTGAAGTGTCTAGATGGTGAAGACACAAACCTAGCAGGACCATGCGGCTTAACCCTGCTAGAGTACTGATTCCGATGCTGAGCCACAACAACAAGCGTCTCCATAGTCCAACAACTCACAGATTCAAATAGCGCACTCCTTTTAAACAACGAATCGCACGTAACAGACAAAATCCAACAACTTTACAATAAACAATCCAGTAAAATACCTCTTTAGCTTCTACATCTTTTCCAAGACAGATCCAATTCAAGCATAATCAAATCCAGTTTACAAGATCCAAAACCGCTAAAACTCCATAGACTGAAGAGATCCAACCAGATCTCCGGATAAGAAAAGCCGAAAGATCTCCCTTACATAAACTGTAAAGAAACAGAATATTTCCCAATCAGACAACACACCACCACACACAAAATCCAAAAACAGGGGGGAAAAAAACGAAATGAACTTACCAAGCAGTAACTGAAGTAGCAGATATCTGAAACAAAGCGAAGAACAAGATCTAAGGAAGTTATGATAAAAAAAGGTGTGTTAGTATTTGGCTTCCCAGGCTCAGATCGTCATGAACTACAAGAGACCCCCAAGAGGGTTAGAAAGCAGAATACACGGATCTGAAATGAGCCTCAGAGTTGTATTTAAATAAGGTGTAGAGATACATCCGACGCACTTCATCCGACTCTCTCTGCCACTTTGAGGAGTAGGAATTTACGAAAATGGGGATTCTGGATTACCGAGCTTCATGACCTTTGACTAGTTTCTTGACCATCTTGCCCTTGGATTGTACTGGTTCCCACAGTGGGGAGCGGGGACAGGTGCATTTGCGGAAAGTAAAATATGAACTCTCCCGTGAACCAAAATTTTCTGTCTAATATTACTTTATTTTATTTTATTTTATAAAATTTTAATTATTTATTTTACAGGATTCACGCGAAATTTACGTGAGACATATACAAAACTCATATAAATAAACGATTGAGATTTGTTGGACACAATAAAATACCATAATATTAGACAGAAGATCTGAACTCCCTCCAATAATAAGCATACTATTCCGTATTTTATAGTTTTCTTTCAAGTTTATTATTGGGTAATGGGTATTTGTTTTCATTTGGTAAAGACTATAAAACAGCAAGCTGAACTAATTCTTAGATCTCATCGGTCCAAATTAGTGTAAATTGAACTAAAATATTATGGTTTCTTTATCAGGCAACATTACCGTGAAAACTTTGATTAATTACATTCACTAAATTTTGTAGATCCATATTTAATTACGTTATTAGTAATCCTCCTCTCTTTTGTTGTCGTGAGTAAAAGACAAGGAATATTTAAGATTATGCTGGTGATTACATGCCGAAATAAGGAGAAACCGTAAAATTGAATTTGTTAGAGCGTACAAAATTTTGGGAATCCCTGCAGCAGTCACGCCACGCACTTGGATCGGTTCCTCCGCATCCGGACAAAAAGCACGATTGGTGATGATGGAAAAGATGCCGGGCCCCACAAGGTATTGGACTGCATGTCCTTTCACGTACGTACATGTGTCAGTATTCTCGTGACAGTCATCGCCTTACCGGTCACCGGTTGATGAAAAGTTGTTAACCGGTGAAGTTTTGAATAACAAATAAAATATTAAGTGGGGTTCTTTGCTTGGTTGTATGTAAAGGGCCCGAAAAGCGGGCAAAGAATACTTTGCAGTAGGTTTGGCTGAATGTCTTTCAAGTAATTGTTGAAGCATAATGTGTTCTCTTTATAATTGGATTAAAGGAAAAGATTGTTCACTCTGTAATCCTATTTTGAGACTTTTGATAATTGTTGATGCTTTTTTTATTTGTAGAAAACATGAATGATAATTGAATGAAGGTTTTTTTTTTTAAGAAACACCATCGTGGTGATCCACACGGTCATCTATGTTAAAGGAGTCCTTAACATGCATAACTGTATGGATCAACAGTACGTAAATCTTTGGAATTGTATAAAGAAAGAAGTTAAAAGTAAAGATCCAAAAACAGGTTCGCGAATACTATCAATATCTACTGGAGGTGCAGCAATGAAAGCGAATGAATCATCCTTTCTACGGAGGTCAATCTTTGCCTGCTAGGCAAGAGGATAGCAAGTTACAAATTCTGTCTCAGTAAAGGTAGAGATATATACAATCGTGTACATGCTCATGTTCATGTCATAAACGATTGTATGTAATTATTAAGAGGTTCTGTTACAGGTAGAAGAGGAATAAAAAAGACAAGATCACCAGAATAATGAGATGAAAAGAAAACAACTAGAACTGCTTTAAGAATGGATGATAAGATGTTCCTAGTTTGTATTCTGAATGGCTTATTGATACGAGAGCTTCATATTATTGTGTTCCAAAATTAAAGTAATTCTCAAATTACAAGAGCAGAGACTTTGAGATCATAAAGATGTGTAATTAAAGTTCCTATAAGATTGTCGATATAAGTGATATCCGAGTTCAAATAAACATTGAATGCTTGTTGACTTTAAGAGATGTACGATACATCCCTAATTTAAGGCTAAATTTGTTATTTATAAACATCTTAGACCAAGAAGGATTCAAGCATATTTTCAGATATAGAAAGTGAAAATTGTCTAAGGAAGCAGTGACTGTTGCTCAAGGAGAGGAATGTTGCATATTATACAAGACGCATTTAAAGACATGTGTAAAAGTATATATAATTAAAGAGGAAACTTTTTTAAATTTGTGGCATCGATAATTAGGGCACATGAGGGAAAAAGAAATAAAGTTTTTGGGTGGTAAATCTCTTATTTCAATCAAAAACACTTTACCCATTAATCCTTGTGATCATTGTTTGGCAAGAAACAGCATAGAGTCTTTTTCAAGAGACGACCTATAAGAAAGATAGAGTCATTAGAGCTAGTGCAATGAGATGTCTATAACCTAATTGAAGAGGAGTAACCGGGAGGTAACAAATATTTTATTATATTCATTAATAATGCTTCGAGGAAGATAAGGGTGTACATGTTGAAAGTAAAGAGTCAAGTATTTGGAACTTTCCAAAAGTTTCATATCATGATAGAAAGAGAAGTTGAATTGCCAGTAAACAGATAATGGAGGTGAATATACCTCAAAGATGTTTAAAGATTACTATACATCGTACGACATATACATGAAAAAATTGAACCTAGTATTCCACAACATAATGGTGTTGCTAAGAGAATAAACAAAACTATTTTTAAGAAGGTTCGTAACATGGTCACAATGTCCTTATTGTCAAAAAATTTTTAGGGAGAATCAGTCAAAACTGCATCCTATTTGATCAATCGATCTCCCTCAGTTTCATTGAATTTTGAGATTTTTCAGAGAGCATCACTATAAGAGAAGTCAGGCATATTTTGATGCAGTTAGTGGTAGAATACGGTCGTAGAAGGATCTTCAGGCTAGGCTCATTTACGAACACATGTTATTCGTATTCCTTAAAGTCCAGTACAGCAACATCAACTAGACAACCGACAATGGAACGTATCCATCAACTTGAAAGCATAGTACATACATTGACAAATCAGTTACAACAGACAATGGAGTACATGATTAAGCTCCAAAATAATATGGAGCTGTTGAAGGGGAGGACTAAAGACTTATATCATCCGCACTCACCAAGATAATAAGATTGTTGTAGTTATTTGGTTTGAATTTATGTACAATTTAAGGTTTTTAATATCAATGAAGAAAATTTTAACTTTATATGATCAATTAATTTTCTGTTTAAACAAAT
>JANIHY010000004.1:24852383-24864006 GCA_027479065.1 Erythroxylum brevipes | reverse complement strand
ACCCACTAGCTTGCTACTTGATCTCAAGCCCTCTCTCATCCCAAGAGAATCAGAAAACGCCAATTTAATCAAAATATCTGATTTCATCTAACATACAAGCAAACAACCTCCGGGACCAGTGACTTTAGCGTGCGAAGCATTGAACAATCGCGAGCTGGATCTGGAACAAAGTTTCAACAAACCCAACACTTGCAAGCAAAAACAAATAAACAAACAGCTAATGTGCCAAACGAAATATCCAATTAATAAAAGAGGTGTAAGGGCACTAGACTACACACGGAGAACGGAAAGCTTTACCAATGTACAGCAGACGAGACAACAAACTACGATTAAACGTCTTAGTAGGGTTGCGTCGAAGGATTGACCTCCACAGACATCGCGTCTCTCGGAGGTCGGACCAAGTGAGAGAGAAAGGGCAAAGGGTTTAGCGAATAGTTGTTTGTTTTAGGGGTGGGTCAGTGAGGACAAGGAGAGTATTTTTAAGGTTTTTGGGATTGTTTTGGTGAGGTTTTACATTATCTGCGTCTGTCTGTATCTGTTATGCCTAATTCCCTCGTCTGATGCGCGTGTAGAGTAATCGTAGAGCTCGGAATGGGCGGGACTGTCATTTTGCGTTTCTCATTGATTTTCACTTTCCCTCCATAAAAACTCTTTGCACCCTCAAAAAAGCGCCAGAGGCTTTCGGGTTCGCCTTTCCAAAACTCCCATGTTCTTGCTCTTTTATTATAGACTTAAATTTTTTCTATTGGAATTAAATTTAATTTTTGTAACAACCACTTTTAAGGTGGAAATTTTAAATATTCACACATATTTATTGGAATAAATTATAATTAATTTATGGACTTATATGTATATTTTGGACTATCATCGAGGTAGAGTCCAATTAAAGTAATCTAATTAAATGTTAGGCTTAAATCATCTATTAAGGTAGAATCAATTTTATATACATAGAGGTTATAATAGCAATTTCTAATTTGATGATGGGCTAAATTAGAAATTATAAATTCATTAAATTTAGGGTTTTATCTCAACAAAATATGATCATGGTCTCCAAGTTATACATCAAGTTTTTCCTAATTTTCCTGTTGTTAATGAAAATCACAAACAAGAGCTATCATACCAATTTGGAATATTAAAACCCAAATTTTCAACTAAACCATTCACAACAATGGATCAAGTATACTTTTGCTTTAATGTCTTAATGATTTAACAAGTTTTGTGATTTAGACAATGATATGTACTGATTAAGGTTTAATTCAACAAATGACATTCGAGCATAATCATGTTGAATCATTAAAAACTCACAATTTATATTTTTGTTTTATGAAAAAACTATTTTCTTATTAAGTTAACTAAATTATGGTCTCCACCAAAGCCAAATAAGTGAATTTTGCATTAGTGTAGTCCAATAGTATCAAGCTTTAAATACTTTAAATAAAGAAATGACTACCAAATATAAATTTGTATAAGTGCATTTCAATAGTATCATCACGATGCGTGAAGCTTTGAATAAAGAAATGACCAACAAAATAATCTATATATATATGTGTGTGTGTGAGAGAGAGAGAGAGACTTATTTAATTTTGATTATGTGTATGGTAGGAATTTTGGCCTCTATTAATAATGATAATTTGGACAAAATCTCCATACTTATTAAACAAATTTTCATTGTTATTTTGTTTATGATTCCAATAATTGACCATTCATGATCAACAATCTTACAATTTTGGGTTCAAATACAGATTAACATATGGATCGCAACCATAAGCAGGACACCATATTATCTAATTGAATGTATATATTTAATTTAAAATTTTCTGCTTTTGATTGGGAAGTCAAAAATTTTGAAATTTTCATATGGTCAATATAAAGAGCTTGTATTGCTATCTAATTCAGAACTATGAAATATTCATTTTTTTATGTTTTAAATTCATATTTTAGGTTTATATATTTTTTGTTTATGTTCTAAAATGACTTCGTTGAAGCAACATGTTACCACATTAGCCTCTCTTATGTAAATTAATATATGTTAGAATATCAATTGGTTTGTGTGTATATTGTCCATTTGAATATTAATAGACCCAAAGGAATGTTTGTATTTGGCTAATGTGCATACCATTGGACTCGTAGGACATTGCTATACATCTCCACCAAAAATCCTAGCCATCTGAAATGAAGTGAGAGAGATTGAGTGAAAAATGTGAGACGGGTATAGTGTGTGTGTTTTTAAATATTATGAACTGGTGTTATTCCACTGAACATACTTCAGTATATTGATGATTTTTGGATCGGTAGAATTCCGAATGATATGATTCCTAATTTATGGTGAACTAGAGATATGGAGCTACAAATGGTATGAAGAGATTGGAATCTAATTCAATTTCTAAGATGTTTAAATTTCGGATAGAATTTGTGCATAGTATACTAATTTGGACAAGAGCAGTCCAAAAATGTTTGAAGTATATCTTTCGAATCATTGAACCAAATTGAATGATTTTGATGTCATTAGAAACTTAAGATAGTGGGGGACATCTTATGGAAGAAAGTGTTATGTTATAATATTCAAGACTACTACTGGCAAGATACTTAAGTATAAAAGACATAAGGCATAATTGGAAGGGCAAATAGGACAATTCTCAATCATTAAGGGCGTAATTGGAAGAAGAAGTGTTGTCTTGCTTATAAATGAAGAAGAAAAAATGGAAGGATAAGCAGAAGAGAACAACGAAAATGAGAGAGAAAGTGAAAGAGAGTTTGGTGGTTTGAGAGAAAAAAAGAGAGAGTGGGTTAGAATTTAATTCTTCTTAGTCTTTAAGAAGAGTTTGAAGTTGTCCAAGAAGAGAAAAAGGAAGAGGAAGAAAAGGGCTTCCATTTGAGCTAAAGATATCTTCATTTGGTGAAGAATCAAGGTAAGATCATTTTGAATCTTTTGGGTTTTTGGAAGGATGCTAGTTCATGGAGTTTAGAAAATGCTTGGTTTAAGTATTCTAAAATCAATTTTAGTGATTTTACATTATGGGATTTTCAATTGGATTCCTACTGGATGAGAATTTGGATATTTTGAGATCATATGAGGTTAGAAAAGAGATGACGAGAAATTGAGTTATGATATAAAGTAACCAAGTATTCTTGAGGTGTAAGCTTATGAATAAGCTAGACACATGCAAAGGGTAAAGATTGAAAGAAGAATTTAGAAAGATTATGTACAAATGAAGTGTAAAGCTAAGTTAAATTAGACACATATGACTTATGTAATGGGAGTGAGCATAATATGTGTTCTAGAACATATGTTCATGATTGTCATTGACCATGCATTGTACATAATCCATTTATACAATTGTGTATAAATAAATGTTTATACGTGTGCAATTATTAATGAGTGTGTAATGCGTGTCTTGCATAAATGGGTTGTGCAGGTTAAGTGTCCGCATTCAGGTGGTCTCAGAATTTAAAAGCAAATGCTAATCTGGAGCGTATGTAAGTAGACCGAGATGGTCTCACTTTATTGTTCGTTATTTGAAATTTTGTATTATATGACTATTGAATGATTATGTAGATGTGATTGCTTATGTTGGTTCCGGACAGAAGGTTCGATAATTGTGATGATTGATTTGGATATTGAAGTGCTACCTAAATGTGAATTGGATGAACTACATATACTTAATGTGATTGTTAAATGTGTCCTAAATGAGCATTTGCATATGAATGATAGGGTGTCATTCAACTAAATGTTGAATGTTGGACTATGGTCCGATGATATGTGAATATGAATGAATAGGATTATGCAAATGTGAGTGATGCATTCCATTTCATGAATTCATGAAACATAAATGAGTTATGACCAAAGTAGTCACTGATCAGAGCTTAAAACTCAATTAGTGAAAAAGAGCATCGAGCTCAAAAGTGATTCAAATCCTTAGGCTCAACGTTTAATGAACCCTATGTGGGACAGTTATCAATGAGCCCTATAAGGGATAGTTTAGGCACTCAGTCATAACAAAGTAACAAATAGAAAGTGAGTCTCATGTGCACTACATATACCTTATATGAGTGATTAAATTGTATTAAATGTGGAGTGCGAAATGTGAAATGATGTGATTAATATGTTATGTGATTGGGTGAGCCATCGATGATGGTCACTCACTGAGTTTGCAAAACTCACCCCAAATTTGCGATTTTTTTATAGGATCAGAAGAATACCCCGTTAGGCCAATGGGAGTATACCTATGGCATTCAAGTGAAGAATAGAGGTCGGGGTCAGTTCGCGTCTGCATTGCATTTCCCTATTTTGTTTTTAATTGTATATTCTGCAACTTTTTGTATAAATTTGCATTCCGAAATGACTCAAGTGTTTTGTATTTGTGAAAGGGCCCAAATGGCTATTGAAAATTTTATTGATGGTTTTGTGTTAATTGAAAATGGTTATGAATGAATGTGGACCCAAATTCAGTATCTATTTTCGCATATTGTGTTTATGGTTCAAAAAAATTATACCATTTTTTAAATGATTGAGTGGTTTCACACGCCACCCTCGCAGAGTATGAACTCGGATATCACCCACTGATTTCAGGTTCGAGTCTTGCAGGAGTGGAGTGCTATATTTATGTGGTATCAGAGCTCAGAAGTACTATATTATATGGGCATTATGTTATATGTGTCAAGTTACGTGCATTTTAGTCATTTCATAGCAAACAGCGGTAACTGATCCCCAGTATGAGTCACATGCATAAGCATTTCTTAAGAGTCTGAGCTGTTAGGAGCATTGATAAAAATGATGATCTGACAGAATGTGAGAAAATAAAGTTTTATGGACATTTTGGAAACGAAAAATAGTATCTGGTTTTGCATGATAGATAAGAGTCCACCACGAGGGTTACATATCCTTGAAGGTGATATATGCTTTGAAGGTGATATAAGTGTGAGTTGGTATATTGCCGTAGATTGATTGAGAAAAATGAGAATATGAGTAGACATAAGGAGACTAAAGCGTACAGACATAATGAAATGAAATCATAAAATTTTTATGATCATAAAAGGATGAATTTGGAACCGAAATGGTTGTGTGAGTATTGTGATAAGAGTTTGTAACTCAGTATAAGAAGATATTAGGGGAAAGTTAGAAATCCTTATAAAATAGGATTTTAGGCAAGAATGAGAGAAGAGGAAAGTTGAGGGACAGATAAAAATAAGGAATAGTATATGGTTAGATATAACAGATAAAGATTCAGTGTAATTGTAGCAGTAGTTGTATTATTGAATATGAAATCGATATTGCGTTCTGGTGATATGTCCTCGAAGGTGATATAAATGTGAATATACTGTCAAGGATTGTTGAAAAAATATATATATAAGGATGTAAGTAGAAATGATGAGATTAAAGTGTATAAGCCAAGTTAATATGACCTTGAAAGGTTGGACTTGGAATTAGAATGGTTATAGGATTATCGATATAAGAGTTTATTGTTCAGTATGAGAATATATCTGTGGAATGGAGATTTAAGTTTCATATGGGTTATGCCCCTACAATTATAAATTGATTGAGAATATAGATGTGTGAGATGAAATAAATGACAATTGGAAGATGAGATGATGAGCGATATATGAAAAAGTTGGTGAGTTAGGTTGATTTGCCACTGTGAGTGCACAACTAATAGTGGGATCACCATGGCAATTGAAAATATCAAGCATATGGGTATAATATGCATGGAAATGATATAGGAAGCAATCGGTGATTTATTGAATAAGTGCTAATTATAGTTCTTATAGTTCAAAGTCCAAGATGAGTTAGAGTAAACCGTGAGAGTACTTGTAGTGATTGATTGGGAAGGAATTGAGATTGTTAATGATGTTATCATATGCGATGAATTTGAGGAAAAAGAAGGACACGATTATGGCATAATCCCCACGATCGAGGACTGGAACAAAAAAGGAGAAGAGAGATATCTAGAATTTAATGGGATTAAAGTATCCTTAGTCTAAGCCACTAATTGGTGAATCGACATAAATACGTCTCTAGATAAGATAAAATGATAGTGGTGATATATGCCAAGGTATTAGAGTAAATGAAATTGTTTAGTACCTCACAGAGCCTCATTACAAGGGATGTCCCGATCATGTAAGTTACGGCATAAATTGATCCTATTGAGAGATTATGAATAGTTGAAATTGATCTTCTTGAGGTACTAAGAATGACTCATAAGTAATTATGAAAAATAGTTGATTGATAAGGATTTCATGAACAGTATCGATAATCGTATCAAGAAATCTTCTTTCAAAGAAGAATTTCCATAAATTGTGTTAATTTGATCAGACGATTCAGTTTATGAGTGGTCATTGAAGAATTAAATTGGAAATGAATATGTCATAAACCAAAAGTGAATAATGGAATCATATCCCAAGCGGAGACTCAGACATAAGAAGTGGAATATGATACTAAGAATGTATGCATTTTGTTTGATGTAAAGTATCCAACTCCGTGAGTGGATGTCAAATTCGAGGTGATACTATTGCAAATGTGAGGAGAATAGAGGTCCACATTATATGCGATATAACTATGTTTGGGAGATCCAAATTGAATCTAAGGAAGTGATACCAACACGCAAAGTGAAGTTTTCAAATAAATTAGAAATGTGTGGAGGAACTAGTACGATTAAATAGGTATTTGAATAAGTCGATATGAATTAAAGGAAATCAAATGAAAAGAGAAAATCATTAGAGACAAGAGGTCAAGTGGGAGACTAAAAATGACACTGATGATAATAATATCATTTGGATTTGGAGATTACGCATTATATAATGAAGTTCCACATCAGAGATTAAGATACAATCTGTTGTAATAGTATAAAGTGGATTTTGTATGCATAAAGACAATTAAGGTCTTATGAGATGATTTTGATACATGGTTTAGAATTGCTATGATAGAAATCGCTTTGAGGTCTTGGAGACATTAGATGTACAAAGTCTTTTTTAAATGTATAAATGAGTTCTATACTAGTAAAGGTGGTGTGTAATCTGACATATTGAACAGACAATTCTATAATGAAATAGTGCAAAGTCAGATATTGAGGTTACCAAATCTAGTGCAATGAAGAGTGCAAAATGTTAAGTGGAATATGAGGCAAAATGAAGTGTTACTAGCTGCATTGAAATTTAAGATCAATTCTACTGGAAAGAAGTAAGAAAACTTAAAAGCTAAGGATTCAGAATTGTGAATCCCATAGAAGAATTGAAAACGAATATGAACTTTCGAGTGAAATAGGAAGAATGATATTTGGTGATCAAAATAAAAAGTATGTGTACCCGACAAAGATGATTGAGCAAAGAAAGTGTTAGAGAAGCCTAAGCAATAACCTAAGCTAGACATCTTTGTAGGAATACGCTAAGATTGTATTTTAGCTGCTAAGGATGTAGAAACAAGTGGTTGAATGTTTGAATCACCAACAGTTTTAACTGTTGGGAATACGCTTGAAGCTTATATTTTTGAGTTCATAGGAAGATGAGATTGAGATATAATTCAAATTGATTGCAAGCATTACAATTGTGACCATTGTGGCATCATTAGAATGCGGTATGGGGCATTGTATGATAGAAAGGTGGTCATTCACCCTTAAACTGAGATAAAGAGGGCCTAAAATGGTATAAGGTCATAATAAATGTGAGATACTGTTAGTGAGTGAGATGAATCTGAACTAAGAGTAAAGTTACTCATGAAAGATAAATGAGGTAGGTGGATCAACACCGGATTTAGGGAATATAGTGAAATGGACATAAGAGTTGAATGTATTAACACTAAAGAGAAGTGAATTGTCAAAGGAGAGATGAAGTGTTTTTGTGAGTACAACCTTGGCAAGGTGTGCACAAATTTGGAGAAAGGATAAGTTAAGCTATTATGAATTGGTCTGTATGAAAATTATTATGAGTTAGTTTTATTGGTGAAAGAGGTTTTAGATCCATAATATGTGATATGTGAATAGGTTAAGAAATAATAGTATGATCAACAGAGATAAATTGACAGCATACGAAGTAAAAGTTAGTGAGTAATATGAAATATACCGATGAAATGGTCAAGATAGTGTGATAGCTTAATCAGTAATTGAAAGACCTATTGAGTTATCAGTTGTGGTCATTTGGAAGAGAGCATTTGAGTGATGAAGTATATGGGAAATGGAGAAGCATATGAGGAATTAATACCTCTACCGTATTGAAAACAATTAGATGAGAATTTCGGGGACGAAATTTATTAAAGGGGAGAATTGTAACATCTCGTCCTCATATTAAGGGTTAAAACCCAGATTTCAAATGAAGAGAATAGTAATATGAGAGTTAGGAGAAAATTTTTTGCATTTCATGCCCAGCAGCATGTCAGCATACATGTATGTGAATTTGAATCTTTGCACATACAAAACTAAGTGTACATGCATTCATTGACAACTTCCGGGTATGATTATTTTTAAATGTGATTTTAATAAAAATGAGAAGCTGAGGGAGTTAAAAGAGTGATCTTGGTATGAGTTGTGATAAGGAAAGATTTGGAAACAAAAATGGTGGATGATCTGAAAAATGATCACTGAGTGTGCTTCGGTCTGTTAGCCATAAATTTTTCTCTAGTTATCCAGATGAGAAGATTCTTTGTTTGGATTAAACTAGAAGCATATGACTACATTTCTTATGAAGATATCGAATTTCAATTCTGTCTCTAAGAGACTCAAAATTTGTCATGAAGTGAGAATTGATTGAAGTATATTGGTGGATGAATGTAAAATTTGTCTTCAAACTTTAAGGAAAAATTGGGATTGATCTAAATATATTGTGGCAAAGTTGCCTTCTTGATAGTTGTATATCTTTCTGTTATCTTTCTAGCAGTATATAGTATGAAATTTTTGGACATCAGATTCAAAAGTTATGACCCTTATAAGTGGAGATGGTCATGAGTGTAATCCGCTTCTTCTTATGTTGACCTTCCGCTTCTTCTTAGTTTTGTTCCTTCTGTGTTTTGTTCCTTCTTAGTTTTGTTCCTTCTGAGTTTCGCTCCTTTTTAGTTTTGTTCCTTCTTAGTTTTATTCCTTCTGTGTTTTGTTCCTTCTTAGTTTTGTTCCTTTTGTGTTTTGTTCCCTCTTAGTTTTGTTCCTTCTGAGTTTTGCTCTTTCTTAGTTTTGTTCCTTTTAGTTTTATTCCTTCTGTGTTTTGTTCCTTCTTAGTTTTGTTTCTTTTGAGTTTCCCTCCTTAGTTTTGTTCCTTCTGAGTTTCCCTCCTTAGTTTTGTTCCTTCTGAGTTTCCCTCCTTCTTAGTTTTGTTCCTTCTTAGTTTTGTTTCTTTTGTGTTTTATTCCTTCTTAGTTTTGTTCCTTCTGAGTTTTGCTCCTTCTTAGTTTTGTTCCTTCTGTGTTTTGTTCCTTCTTAGTTTTGTTCCTTCTGAGTTTCGCTTCTTTTTAGTTTTGTTCCTTTTTAGTTTTGTTCCTTCTAAGTTTTGCTTCTTCTGAGTTACTGTTCATTTTATATCTTTTGTTCCATTTTTTATCCTTCAAAAGATAGAATTTGTCTTCAAGGTCTTCATGAAGTTGTAGCTCTTGAATTTCTCTTTCAAACCATACAAAGAATACCTAAATCCGATATCTCCAGAGAAAGTTATAGTAATTATCCCAAGATAGGTTCAATATAATTGAGGATAAAACCATATTAGATTCTTTTGGCCATAACTTCTTCTCTAGACACTCAAATGACTTGATTCTTGAACCATTGGACTCGTAAGATATTGCTCTACATCTCCACCAAAAATCGTAGCCATATTAAATGAAGTGAGAGAGATTGGGTAAAAAATGTGGGACGGGTACAGTGTGTGTGTTTTTAAATACTATAAACTGGTGTTATTCCACTGAACATACTTCAGTATTTTGATGATTTTTAGATCGATAGAGCTCCAAATGAGATGAATCCTAATTTGTGGTGAACTAAAGACATGGAGCTATAAATGGTATGAAGAAATTAGAATCTAATTCATTTTTTAAGATGTTTAAATTTCAGATAGAAATTGTGCATAGCATACTGATTTGGACAAGAGCAGCCCAAAAATGTTTGAAGTGTATCTTTCGAAGTACTTGACCAAATGGATTAATTTTGGTGTCATTAGAAACTGAAGACAAGGGGGAACACTTTTCTAGAAGAAAGAGTTATGTCATAATATTCAAGGGTACTCTTGGCAAGATACTTAAGTATAAAAGACATAAGGCATAAATGGAAGGGCAAATGGGACATTTATCAATCATTAAGGGCATAATTGAAAGAATAAGTGTTGTCTTGCTTATAAATGAAGAAGAAAAACGTGAATGGAAGGATAAGCAGAAGAGAACAATGAAAATGAGAGAGAAAGAGAAAGAGAGTTTGGTGGTTTGAGAGAAAAGAAGAGAGTTGAGCTAGGGTTTAATTCTTCTTAGACTTCAGAAAGATTTTGAGGTTGTTTAAGAAGAGAAAAAGGAAGAGGAAGAAAAGAGCTTCCTTTTGAGCTAAAGATCTCTTCATTTGGTGAAGAATCAAGGTAAGAGAATTTTGACTATTTTGGATTTTTTGAAGGATTTTAGTTCATGGAGTTTAGAAAATGCTTGGGTTTAAGTATTCTAGCATCAATTTTAGTGACTTTGCATTATGGGATTTTCAATTGGATTCCTATTTGATAAAAATTTTGATATTTTGAGATCATATGAGGTTAGAAAAGAGAGGACGAGAAATTGAGTTATGATATAAAGTAACTAAGTATTCTTGAGATGTAAGCTTATGAATAAGCTAGACACATACAAAGGGTAAAGATTGAAAGGAGAATTTAGAAAGATTATGTACAATTGAAATGTAAATCTAAGTTCAATTAGACACAAGTGAGCTATGAAATGTCAATGAGCATAATATGTGTTCTAGAACATATGCCTGAGATTTTCATTGAGTATGCATTGTACATAGTCCATTTATACAATTGTGTATAAATAAATGTTTATGCGTGTGCCATTATTGATCAGTGTGTAATGAGTGTCTTGCATAAATGTTTTGTGCAGGTCAGATGTCGGCGTTCAGGCATTCCCAAAATTTGAAAACAAATGTTAATCTAGAGGGTACTATAAGTAGATCGAGATGGTCCTACTTTATTGATTGTTATTTGAATTCTTGTATTGTTTGACTATTGAATGATTTTGTGAATGTGAATTAGATGAACTAAGTGTATTGAAGTGTTTTTTTCGATGTGTAATTGCATGCAAGTGAAAGTGTGAATTCTCAACTATATGTTGAATGCCAGACTACGGTCCAATGATAAGCGAATATGAGTGAATAAGAGCATGAAAATATAAGTGATGCAATTCATGTCATGAATGCATGAAATATAATGATAGTTGTGACCAGAGTAGTCACAAATCAGAGCTTAAAGCTCAACGAGTGAAAATGAGCTTCGAGCTCAAAAGTAAATCAGAGCCTCAGGCTTAACATTTAATGAGCTCTATATGGGACAATTATCAATGAGTCCTATATGGGACAGTTATCAATGAGCCCTACGTGGGACAGTTAAGCACTCGGTCACAACAAAGTAACAATAGAAAGTGGGTCTCATGTGCACTGCATATGCATAATATGAATGATTAAATTGT
>JANIHY010000004.1:24770878-24789616 GCA_027479065.1 Erythroxylum brevipes | reverse complement strand
TTGTGAATCAAACAGAATTTAATTAAAAATTAGAATTGAAAATAACTGAAAACGAAATAATGAGGTTAATTTAAACATTTTATTGAAAATACTTGTGATATAACAATATATGTGAAATAAGAAAATATTGTTAATGTGAAATTCTAACATAAATCAATTAATAACTCAGGATAATCTTAATAAATTATTGATTTAGGTTGAATTAAATTAATTTAGACGAGATTAAAGAATTGAGTTATAATGTCAAGTTAGTGACATTTAATTAATGCATTCACATTATTTAAACCATTATATTTTATCGTTATTTTAATAAAAATGAGATTATATAATTTTAAATATTATTAATTTTAAAATAAATTAAATTATAAAAATGTCTCGTATTTTTTATGCTAACTATTTGTACGAATAAATAGTGATTCAACTGATGCAATAATTTTTTAAATATTTATTAATTCTATTTTCAAGACCTTTTGTTTAGTTACTTAAATGATAGTAAATTAAAAGTGAAATATGGTCAATTAGTTAAAAATGAAAGAATAATAGAGCTAGAAAATGACAAGATGCTCTCTTTTTTAATAGATTGACTTTGCCCGTGGACTTGCAAATTGAAGCTTATCAGGTATTTTAGGCTGATATTCTTTGATTATGAAATGTAAATCATGTTTTATTAAATCTCATCCATATATTTATGTATTGCAAGTTTTTAGCTACTTATCAAGTATTTCAAGATGATATTCTTTTCCGATTATGATTTTCCTTTCATATTTTATTAAATCTCATCCACGTATTTATATAGACTCTACATAAATGTTAAGATGAGATTTAATTCAACAAGGTTGAAACACCGTAAATGGAATAAAGGATTTGATGTGAGTATTTCTCTTAATTCCTGAAATTTCATGCTGAATTAAAATTTTAATTTTATATAAAAACTTATTAATATAAGATATTGTACCTTATATTATGTAGCAAAGCCCATCGAAAATAGAAAGACATAGACCAAAGAGGGGTTTTCGATTAATAGAAAAAAGAGTTATGTGAGGAAAGAGGACAAAAATTGCACTGACTGCCATGAGAAGGGACATACATTAGATACGTGTTTCAAGATCCATAGAGAACCCGAATGGTTCAAGGAACTGAAGCACAAACATGGAAGAGAAAGAAATGGCTATGCTGGAGCAATAGTTGAGAGCCCCATTGAAGCTAGGTAGAGGAGTTCAAATGGTGAAAGTATTGAGCAAGAATCACAATTCTGTGTTTTGAGCAGATAGGTTTAGGAGTTGATGCGTTTAGTCAAGGGAAAAGGTATTCACGAAGTTAATCACGTAGCTCTTAACAGTTACATAGGTACACATTCTAACAATAATGATAATGTTAGCTCTAAGTACGAATGCGTTTCATAGATAGTGGATTCAGAGGCATCAACCCATATGACTCATAACCAAAACTTATTTCAAAAACATTGACGTTACACCTGATATTTGACCTGTGATATTACTTGATGGCTCATTTAAATCCGTAACCCAAATAGGAAGCGTAGCATTAACTGATTCAATTCAATTAGAAAATGTTTTGTACATTCCTACTTTTCACCACAACCTCCTATCGGGTTGCAAACTTACTAAGGAAAACGACTTAGCTATTATATTTATATCAAACAAGGTTGTGTTGCAGGACCCGAGGACTAATTCCATTGTAGCAAGTTGTAAAGAAATTGTAGGCATTTGTAGGCTTAAACCTCATCACTTCCTACCACCAAACTCGAAGAAAGGCCCATCTTTGCAATTCTATCTCAACAAACATTTTGTTTGTGATGCTATTGATACTTTTAGTTTATGACATTTCAAACTAGTCATGTATCCATTAAGGTCTTAGAGCATTTGCATTTGCAAACACGGAAATCATTTGGAAACATGTTATAATAGCCACCAGACCTTTTGAGCTAATACATATGAACCTTTGGGGCCCGTATAGAACAAAAGCCCTTGATGGATCAATGTATTTTTTAACCATTGTGGATGAATTCAATAAAGTTACTTGGATTTTCCTTTTAAGTAGCAAAGCTTAAGTCCACCATATAATCAACCTTTTTATTTCAATAATTAAAACCCAATTTAGCCCAAACATCCCAAAAATACGAACGGATAATGGAATAGAGTTTGTTAATACTCGCAACCAACAATTATTTGAGTCAAAGGGAATTATCCACAAAAAAAATGTGCTTATACACCCCAACAAAATAGTGTCGTAAAATGTAAGCATAAACACCTACTCCAAATAACCCAAGCCCTTATGTTTAAAACCAACTTACCAAAAGAATTTTGGGGGATGCTATCTTATCCCAACTCACAACATAAATCGCCTACCAACCAAATTTTTATCTTGGGAAACACCATATGAAAAATTATATCTTAAGTCACCCAATTACGATTACTTTAGGACTTTTGGATGTTTATGTTATACAAAAAACACAAAACTCTACAAAGAAAGATTAGAATCCAGGGCCATGAAATGTTTACTACTTGGATACGCGACTGACAAAAAGGCTTATAAACTACTCGTAATTGATACATGACATAATATTTAGTCGAGATGTTGTTTATCAGGAACACTTATTCCCTTACAATAAACCGGAAACACAAAAAAAGGACAAACCCATTTTTGAACCTCAAAGCCCACACACTTCTTTTAACCCAAAAACATCACAAAGTTCAAATATACCACACTCAAACCTACCCAACCACACTATACCAGATCCAACAGCAACACTTGAAATTCCAGACTCGGTATCTTCCTAACCTTCACCTTCCACTTCACCACCACCACCAACCCACCCTCAACCATCACTCCTTCCTACTCGACTCAGTACCAAACCAAGAAAAAAACCTCTTACTTAGACGATTATATCACCAACTTGCCAAATACCTTTTTTGTCGCTGCCATATTAGCCCAGTCCGCAAACATGACCAAAATCAAATTCTCCAATCGCCACACTACTTTTTTAGTCAATCTATCTAATGACCATGGACCGTTCTCATACGATACTGCTAAATATGACCCATTATAGATAAAGTCAATGCAGGTAAAGATCGAAGCTCTGGAAAATAATGAGACTTGGGTTCCAGATATTTTGCCTATAGGGAAGAAACCTTTAACAACGAAGTGGGATACCGAATAAAGCACAAACCAGATGGCTCAATTGATTGACGAAAAGCGCGACTTATGGTGAAAGGTTTCAAGCAAACTATCGGGGTTGATTATTTTGACGTATTTTCACTGGTTGCCAGAATTACAACCATTCGAACCTTACTGGCAGTAGCTGCAGCCAACATGTGGCATGTTCGTCACTACGACATCAACAACGCGTATTTACACGGGCACATCGAAGAAAAAATCAACATTGTTCCACCATAAGGGTATAAATAAACCCAGATGGGAGAGGTCCTACAATTATAAAATCACTTTACAGCCTCAAATAAGCAGGGAGTTAGTGGAACAAGAAGATCACTTTGACTCTAATGAATTTCGGTTTCACGCAGAAGGAATTAGACCACTGTCTTTTCATGAAAGATATCAATGATAACTTCGTTGCTTTGATTATTTACGTCGATTATGTGTTAATTACAAGTCCTTTTGAAGAATTGATTTATGATGTTAAGTGATTCCTGAATAACGCGTTCACAATTAAGGACATGGGAAATGCCAAATAATTTTTTGGATAATTAAATGCCAAGTATTTTGTTGGAGTAGAGATTGCTATATCACATAACAGAATGTTATTATCTCAACAGAAGTATATACGTGACATTCTAGCTGACATAAATTTGAAAGAGTTGCAACCTACCGATGTCCCCATAGCTCCGAGTACCAAACTTGACATTGATAATGACCCCTTATTAACTGATTCTGAAAAATATAGACAAGTTGTTGTTAGCTCTTGTATCTGAATTTCACACGTCCTGACATTTCTTTCGCCACTCAACAACTTAGTCAATTCACTGCCACACCCCCATACTTCTCATTGGAAAGCCTTATTACATGTTTTACAGTACTTATTGAGAACCATACCACTGGATTCTGCACATTTTTTGGTTCATCCCTAATCTCATGGATGACTAAACAATAGCCCACAATGAGCAGATCATCAGCAGAAGCTGAATATAGGAGTATGGCCAGCAACTTTTGTGAAATCAAATGGCTTAGCTTCATTCTTTGAGACCTACAAGTCATTATTCCACTTCCTATTCCTCTCCGATGTGACAATATGGTTGTCGTGCACATTTTCACCAATCTTGTATTTCACGAACGCACTAAGCACCTTGACATTGACTGCCATTTAGTTTTCAATGCAGTTCGTGATGGATTCATTCAAACAACACACCTATCTTCTAAGTATCAATTAGCAGATACCTTCACCAAAGCTCTCCCAAGGCACACACTCTCGGCTATTCTTGTCAAGTCGGGGTTACTCACCTTCTAACTTGACACAAACGACAACAACAATCCCCGCACTCCCACAATGACAAATTGTAAATTCATTCCAACTTGTAAATACACACGACACTTTAACGTCCTCTCTCTTTTCATGTTTATCAGTAGTTTGTTAGAAAGTTTGTTACATACAGCTTTTTCGTTGTAAATCTTGTATATAGACCCCATAACACAAATTAAATGATAAGGGAGTTTCTCTTCCAAAATTTTCTGTATTCGTTCTTTATAGAGTGCCAGTGTTTTTCGTTTTCTCCATTTGAATGTGAAAAGACGAAGTTGTTTTCTAAACTTACATAACTTAACGAAGATCTATAACCACATTTTTTAGGGTATATTTCACTACAAGAAAAATGTTAAATTGCGGCGGAAAAATACCGACGGTATTAACATCGTTGAAAATACCGACCAAAAATGCATATCCGTCGCTGAAATTAGTTGTCGAATAAAAGTGTTGCGACGGAAAAGCATTCTGTCGCTGAATATTGGTGGAGGATATTTACTGATGCACACTTCGGTCGGTAAAGTTATCGATGAAAACGTCAGATACGTGCCCTTCATTTAAATGAAAACGACGTCGTTTTGGTTTAAATAAAAACGACGTCGTTTTGGTTTTAATTAAACCTCCTTCTCTTCTCCTTCCTCCCTCTCCTCGCGCAGGCCCTCTTCTCTCCTTTCTTCCTCCTTCCTCTGCTCCTTTCTTCCTCCAACGGAATCCTCAAAGGACGCCGCCGTCGCTCGTCCTCCGTTTTTAACTCAATTTGTGTGATGTTGGCAGGATTCATATGGTGGAATTAAAAGCTTAATTAATTATACTAATTATGAATTTTTATATAAAAATCATCTTAATTACTTTTCAAATAAGCAAACTTACCAAGTTTATTTTGAATTTCATTAATTTAAGCTTACGTATCACCTTTGTGTGTTTATTAGATGAGTTGGGTTAGCAATAGAATATAAAAGTGTGTATAAAATTAACATATAGTTGAGTTTCCGTTTGTTTAATTCCAATCTTCCAAAGTTTTTATTATAATTCATTTGGACTAAGAGTCACTTGCAAGAATAATAGTAAATTGCCTTACCAGTGATTTTCTCTAATTTGGGTTTCATTATGTTATCTTTTACAATCTCGTTTTTGCTTTTCTTGGTTTAGGGTTTTGAGATATTTGAGGTTCTTGGGTTTTACTGTGAGTTGGATTTTAAAGGACGGGACAGTCTAGGTTGTTTGTGTTTCTGTTCCAGGTTTGTCTGCTATTTGGTGTGGTGGAGTTGGCAAAGAACAGAACGAGAGCTGGGTTTCATTGCATCAAGAGTTAAGGGTTTGAATTGTTCTTAAGGAACTCGAATTTTGTTTTTAGAATTGTTCTTAAGGAACTTGAATTTTGTTTTTATTTATATGAAATTTGGTTCTTGAATCGTTTCTACTTTGTATAAAGATAAATTGATTTGTTTCTTAAGTAGTTTAATCTTAACATTGTTTCATGATTCTGTAATTGGTAAACCTATCAGTGATATTGTTGATGCTGCTTGATTATTTAGAAGCGCATTCTCGCACCTCAGGTTCTAATAACAGTCGAACAATCTGAAATCTGATTGATTCGAGGATCAAAATGATATTATTTTGTTCGAACTAGCACAGGTCTTTCGGGGTAGGACATACCGAATCTCTTAAGTTAAAACCTGATCTAAAAGTCAACCAACTCATCGAATCAGGCTGAGTCATGCCGAGCCATTTTTTCCATTCCCAATTCCTTCCCTTTCACTGCTTTTATTGCCCCCTTTTGTGGTTCTTTCGTGATTCTTGGTCTCTCGTGTCAACTTTCCCTGAGCCTGGAAAAAAGATTGAAACTTTCTTTCTATTTCTGCATAGAATTCATCCGAAAGAGAATCGAAACAACTCCTGTTAGTGGTGGAAGGATGGAACTCCAAACCTTAAAATGTTCACTTGAGCTGCACTAAAAACTGCAAGCAGGGGCTTCAGACCAAATTCCATGATTGGAGACGGAGGATCTCGAAGTGTTTTAAACGTGTGGGTTGATGAGAAAACCTACCATGCGGTCGGAGGTTGGTAGCGGAGTGGCTATGATGGTGAAAAAGTCCATACCTGATAGTGATCAAGGACTCTGGAAATGGCAGGTATCTTTCTTTCCCATAATTAGCAACTAAAGGACATGGAAAGTTTAGTTGTCTGTCACTTTCATGTTCATAACTTATATGGAATCTGATACTTGTTCGTTGTTATTTAGAGGCAGATGTGAAGTCTCCTGGAAACATTTTCTCACCTAACCCCTGTGAAACTGTTGAGATATTGCTGGGAAGATAACCAGTTTCCTCTTGTATAATGCCCCTCAATCAAGCTTCAGCTATTCAATAAAACACCATTTTATCAACAATTTCGAATCATCACGTGTCAGTTTAAGTTGCTAAGTTCGAACTCAAACTCGTCTGAAGCCTAACAATTTTATCTTTTTAAGTTCGAATCCAATCTAAATTCTGATCAAATTAGATTTTACTCATTGATTTTAAGTTGGGTCAAACCGATCTAGAACTGTTTTGCCTTCTCTATTGTGATGTCTAATAACACCCTGTGTTGATTTGCAGGATTATAACGCCAAGTTGTTAGATTTTGGGCTTGCCAACCTATATCCAGAGAATGGCAACTCCCATGTGACAACTCAACCCAAGAGCACCTGACTATGCAGCCCGAGTATGTTGCTACAGGTAAATTTCTCATATTCACAATTGCTTAAAATACTAATAGAGATGATAAAAAGATTTAGGAGAGTTAACGATTCAAGATTGGTTTAATCGGATTCCGGTGATTGGATCTAATTGAAATTAAAGGACATAAGGACAATATCTTATGTCCTTGAATAGTCAGCTCTATCTTATGTTGTTTAGAACCCAACCCAAAACTTAAAAGGACAATATCCTACTAAGTGTTTATGTTGTTTGGTGTCTGACCCAAATCTTGAAGGACAATATGCTCATCTTATGTTGTTTAGAACCCAACCCAAAACTTAAAGGACACCATCCTACTGAGTGTTTATGTTGTTTGGTGTATGACCAAAAACTTGAAGGATAATATATTGCTAAGTGTTCGGTTCTGAGTAGTTGAACTCGTCTTATATTTCTTGGACTTCGACCCAAAACTTAAAAGGCTAACACTCTACTAAGGGTTCAGTTCGAGTAGCCGAGTTCATCTAATGTTATTTGGAGCAATTGTGTGATTGTGATTCCTGATACTGCTCCACTATTTGTATTAAGATATGATGCAATTGAATGGAATAAAATTTTCATCATAGTGTGCATCTTTTGCTTCTCTGATGTGGGCAATGATGACAGGAAGAGCTGGAGTGCCCATGGAAGTTATGGGCTTGATGCTTGGAGAGTTTGTGGATGAATACACTGTTTGTGTAGTTGATGTGTTTGCCATGCCACAGAGTGGTACAGGAGTTAGTTTTGAAGCTGTTGATCATGTTTTCCAGACCAATATGCTTGATATGATCAAACAGACTGGACGGTATTCTCCATGACTACGTTATTGTTATTGTATGAACTTAATAATCTTGATATGCAACCTGATGTGTTGGAAGCATTTAGGGAATCTAGTGTAAGTAATGTTATCACTGATCCAATTACTGTTCCACTTTTGTATCAATTAAGAAAGTGTTGTTCACTATTGGCATACGTTTGCTGTTGTTGCAGACCAAAGATGGTTGTTGGGTGGTACCATTCACATCCTGGATTTGGGTGTTGGCTATCTGGTGTTGATATAAATACGCAACAAGTATTTTGGTGCTTTTCTTAGTACTTATACTATTCATATCACAGCTTATGCTTTATCTTTTACTTTTGTTTTTGAATTGCAATGTAGCTGTAAATTTTCGTGGTTTGATATGTTTGATTCTGTGCCACTTGCACTTAAAATTGGCATTTTTATGAGATTTAATTTTTGTCTATGTGTTTAAGTAGAAAGAATGAGAGATATTAGGATCTTTATTCATGAATGTCATTATGAATCTGATGTAATTAGTGGTTGAAAAACTCAAGGTTGTTATGTTTCTATCTTTTTGTCTACGCCTCTTTGGAATATAAAACAATTTGAACTTCTTAAAGCATCCATGTTCTGCATCTTTTCTCCTTGAGACTGTTGCAAATTAGTAGATTTGCTTTGAATATCATATTGGCATTTTGCAAGTGTTTTTGAAAAACACTCATATTTTTGTAACCTTGCTCAATTCTTCATATTAGTTAAAACCACAAGTATGGGATCCTTGGATGTAGATAGCATTAAAGCTATTAAACCAAGTAAATCTTTGAGTTCTTTATTTTCTGCAATTTATATATCTGCAGAACTAGTAAAGTCTTTATCAGTTTTTATTGTGAAAGACAACAGTTCAACACAATTATCCTAACATAAGTGATATCAGAGATATCCAAAACCTCCTAAGCATTTCTTGGCTACTCAAGGAATCAAGGATCATCAAGAACTTTCTGTAAGTAAAAGTCATCTTTTGTTTCTTTAAACTAAAGTCAAGATGGTAGGAAAAGAAATGGATGCCTTCACTGGAAAGGAAGACTTCACCATTTAGAAACTCTAGATGTAAGCCCTTCTTGAGTCTTATAACTGTTATAGGGCTATTTGTAACACCCCACTCCCGCATGACCCGAACCCGACATCGATGGTGATATCCGAGTCCATGCCCTGCGAGGGTGGCGTGCTACAACACTCGGGATAAATTTTTTTGAAAACATAAGCATACACTAGCAAAACATCATTAATGAACATAATTACCGGTAATTCGAATGGCCACAGGGGCGCTTTTTATAAATGCAATTTACTTTCATCTGTTGACTTTACAAATTGACCTAATCATTAATACAAAGAAAAATTTAAGAAAAATACAAATTCTATTAGACACTAATGCAGACGCAAACTGATCCCGACCACTTCTCTCGTTCATATGCGGTTGCTATACGCCCGTTGCCTAACGGGGTATTCTTCTGAGTCCTGAAAAATAATTGCAAATTTTGGGTGAGTTTTGTGAACTCAATGAGGTAACCATCATCGATGGTTCACCCAATTTATAAAACACATCAATTCACATTCTTGCATATTTGACCCCATTTCACAAATTCACTCGAGTACAGACAATTTGATACATTTCATTCGATTTAAATATACATAACCAATTGAATTCATACCATACTCAAGCATAACATAGTTGTTTCATAATTCACCTTCAGAAGTACCACATGATTGGTACCACTGAAGCATAAGGCATTTTGCCTTTCACTCAATCAAAGAGACTAAAATCAGATGCATATGTGAAACATTTTCATTTTATTTCGGTGTTGTGACCAAGCGCCTGAACTGTCCCAATATGGGCACATTAATCGTTGAGCCTGAGGCTCTAAATCACTGTAGGCTCGAGGCCCAAATATAAATGTTGAGCTTATAGCTCTCGGTGGCTGCTCCGGTCATAACTGTCATTAACTGATCATGCATCCATGCATGGAATGTATATATCGTAATGGAACAATGTCAAACTCACAATTCATCTCAATTTAGCATATTCAAACAATTAATTCACAATGAATCACATTAAAATCACATATAGCACTTCTATTTCATACTCTCCTAATACATCGGACCACCTGTCTGGAATCCAGGCATAAATAACTCACAAGCCCACCATTATTCTCCACAGAGTTATAAGCACAAAATTATAACAAATAATAATTTAGAAACCATCTAGGTCACTCACCTATAGCTTTCGAGCTAATGCCTGAAAGTCTCGGCAACGTCTATGGGATGACGTTCCAAATGCACTTCTATAACAGTCAAAATATTTTAACATTACCAAATGTACAATCAGAAAGATTAAATAATGCACATGTAGCAATTAAAATGTGTACAATGCATATTCGTGACATTCCCGGCACTATTCCAAAATTTCCCATCACAAAAATTTCCTCTAAAAATTAGAAAGCCATTGACACTAAAATCACTAAATTCAGACCTCTATAGGTCCAATTATAAATAAAAGACGGATCAGAAAAATCATTACTCGGTCTCCTCACTTTGACCTAATAAATTCTCGTCAATTTCATCTCTATAATATCTCAATGTCCCATAGAAATGAAATTAAATATTTCACGACTCCGATGCCTCGAGAATCAGGTCAATCGGATGTCGGACTGAAAAGTTATAAACAAAGGATTGGAGAGAGGTCAGTTCAGGAAAAATACATGTCTTAGCCGCTGTTTGGTTCAGCTTTTGGAATCTCCAAAAGCACTTTTTTTCACCGCAAAAGCTATTTTAAGGAAAAATGAGTGTTTGGCTGAAAACTTCAAAAGCACTTTTGAAGTAGAAATAGCTTTTTTAAAAGCCAAAATACAGCTTTTTGAGAAGCTAAAATTTGGAGCTTTTTAGAAAAGCCCGAAATTTTAGCTTCTTCGGGTAGATGAATTTGCGTCACATACGTTTATAACAAATTTTACGTTTTTTCGTTTCTGTGGTTCTCTGTGGTTTGTTCCTCCTTCAGCCGTTGGTGGGAGTTTTCAACGCAGACGATGTAAGAAATACTCAAACAGTTGAACTTTTACTTGAATACACAAATGACCGTCTCTTCTACTTCCTGTCACGTTTCTCAAATTCTGTTCTTGTCAGTTCTTTTCACTGTCTCCATCGCCGCAGTTGAACTAGGTAATAAGCTAGTAGAAGAGGTCTACAACAGAACTTCCGACTACTCCTTCTGTGTCAACGCTCTTTACTCCGACTCTCGAACCCCAGAGACTACATAAACACTTTGCTTAAAAACAGTTCTAGCCATGGCGATGAGTACTACCAACGTCTCCTGACATGCAGCGACGACTACAACAAGGCTGTTTTGGCCATTGATGACGACATGCTAGCCTTCGTTTCAGTGGGATTAGCCTACGCTAACGCCACCGCCACCAGAGACTACCTAAACTCGCTGCCTAGCAAGCCATCCTCTAGCTACGGCGGCGATGACGGTCACCAGGGTCTCATCAGATGCAGCCGAGACTATAGCAAGGCAGTTTCGGCTCTGTTAACAGCTTACAATGACTTGAACTCCGAGAGCTTCTTCGAGTTGGCTAATTTGGCTGGCGATTGCGCGAACGCTGTCAACGACTGTGAAGCTGCCGTTCGGGGAATTACGCCATCGCCGATGGGCAAGAGGAACAGAGATTTGAAGGGTCTGTGTGATGTTTTTGCGGTCGTTGTTAAATCATTCACCGTGTCGTCCGGATGATTGATGTGCATGTATATCCACTTTTAGTTAATTAGTAAAGCTTAGTACATGTTATACGTTTGGTGTTGTTTTGTGTTTTGTACGAAGTTGACGAGATAAGCGATGAAAAGCAGTAGAAAAGATTAGGGTCAGCTTAAGCTTGCTGTTTCATCACAGGTTACACAGTAGCGTGAAAGAGACAGAAAGAGGTGAAGTGGACGTTCTTCTCCTCCTAGCTGGAGTTTCTTGGATTCTTCCTTGAGGCCAAACTAACTTATGTGGAGCCGGAGCTGTACCTTATGTGATTCACTAATCACTAGTTATTGACAGGTCGGGCAATAGATAGAACCGGGTCATACTATATGCACCTAAGCCCGAGCTCAACATGAGTTTGATTGGACCTGAGTCCATTGAGCTTAAATTTAAGCCCAATCAGGCACAAACTACTCAAAATCTAACTTGACTCGGTGTCTGTTTGGAACAACTTTTGGAGATCCTAAAAGTACATTTTTCTACCGCAAAAATTGTTTTAAGAAAAAAGTAAATGTTTGGTGGAAAATTTTAAAAATACTTTTATAGTAGAAACAGCTTTTTTAAAAGCTAAAATACAGCTTTTAAAAAGCTCCAAATTTTAGCTTGTTCGGGGAGATGATTTGCGTCCGTTACGTATATAACAATTGATAACTCTTTATTTTTCCGACTCTTTGTTTCTCTGTTCAACGTCTCTTCTCTTCTGTTCTTCCTCACCTCCATTCGTTTCTTCTATTCCTCACTTCTCTCTACTCACAGGTTAGACTCACCTCCATTCTATATTTTCTAATTAAAAAACTCACCTCTGCTTTGTTACGCAGACGTCTGCGTTGTTACGCAGAAAGGTGTGCGTCTCTCTATTTCTTACTCTTATCCTGCTGCGGACAGCAAAAATCACACAACCAGACCGAGTTAAGAGCATAAAGAAGCTAACTTCGGAGCATTTTTTAAAGTTGGGTTTTGGCTTTCATCTTCAGTTTGACTACTTGAGGTACTAATATATCGTGTCCTTTTGCTCCTGGCTAGAGAGAAGTGGTGTAGAAGAGTACAAGTATTGTGTTTTTGTGGGTTAAATGAGGGACTTTCCTTCTTGTTTTGGTGAAAGTGGGGTTCAAGTTGCCGATTCCTCATCTTCAGGGGCCAGTAAAGCTGCTCAAAGCTTGGTCACTTGTGTCTATCAATGTAAATTGCGTGGTCGTTCTTGCTTAATTACGATTGCTTGGACCAAGAATTTAATGGGTCCAAGCTTTGGTGTCACGATCGATGATTCGTCCTGCCAATGTCTTTGTAAAGTTGATATAAAACCATGGTTGTTCTCCAAGAGAAAAGGAAGCAAAAGTGTTGAGGTAGATTCGGATAAGATTGATATATACTGGGACGTATCTAATGCTAAATTTGGTTCAGGGCCTGAGCCTCTGGAAGGATTTTATTTGGCTATTGCATTTAATCAACAAATGGGGTTACTTCTTGGGGATATGAAGAAGGAAGCATACAAGAAAATTGACGCTCTTCCAATGCGTTCAGGTGCAATTTTAATTTCCAAGCGAGAACACATATATGGGAAGAAGTGTTTTGGTGCAAAAGCTCAATTTTGTGATAAGGGCCAGATGCATGATATCATAATTGAGTGTGATACTGTCGATCTTAAGGATCCCTGTCTTGTGATCCGAGTTGATAGTAAGATGGTAATGCAAGTCAAGAGACTGAAGTGGAAGTTCAGGGGCAATCACACAATATTGGTGGATGGGCTACCAATTGAAGTGTTCTGGGATGTCCACAATTGGCTATTTGGTAATGCTATAGGTAATGCAGTTTTTATGTTCCAAACTTGCCTTTCTGCGGATAAATTATGGTCCAGCCAATCCATTTTTGATCCCTCAGTGTTGACTTGGTCTCACTCTCAACTATTCAAAGATTACCAGTTACAAGGTCTTGGCTTTTCCCTTGTCATTGACGCTTGGAAGAATGAATAGGAGTTGCATTTGTGTTGGATGTTGAACAAATACTTCTGTAAGTGTTTTTCAAGATTGAATTGAAAGAGATAGCGTAAATGCAATTACAAGTTTACTCACGTGTTTTCTTTTCGTCTCTCTTAGTAAAATATCTGACATGATATGCACCAAAAAATCATCGCTCTTAGTTGCTTTAATTTAGGCACGGCCAATGAGTGGTCATGATTCAAGTGTTGATGAAGAACCCCTTTGATTGCTAATTGCATATTCAACGCTATCTGCGGAACAACCTTACTTGGAGTATGATAACCTGTTTCTGTACTCTTATAGCTCAGGTTATCAGCAATTTATGAGCTTCCTGTTTGGAGGAAAAAAGATGCTACTTTTTTTTTTTTTTTGGGTCTAACTTTCAATCTTGTATGTTATATGATGCATCATGCATCCATGCAAGAATATTTGGTTGACGAGTTTGTGTGCATGCTACTCATTTGTTGCTAAATCTGTATTTCTTTTGCTTATTTGTGTCATGCTGACCAAATTTGTGCTAAAAAAGATTTGACTTGCTTGCATCGAAGTTGACAATGAAAGATTGGCATTACCTGTGATTGACTTAATCTCATCAGCACTGATAATGAAGTATAACTACTTGGCCTTTTGGTCTAATGGGTTTGCCACTAAAGTCTATATGCTGGGATTTAAATCTCCAACACTAGGTTAGGTTAATACTAATAAATAATAATTAGTGAACCTGTCTTTATGTATGGAAAGAAAGCAGTTATCCAAGTGAGAATCCAAATTTGTCACCAACTTGAAGATTGAATTTCTCGTTTGTACAACCTCTTAACTCTAACTATTTTAATGTTCTTAGGAAATTTTAGTAAAGCATCCATTCATATCCATTGTCTTGACAATATAGATTCGAAGTTATTCCGAGCATTTTCTAGTTTAGGTTAGGTCCAAGATAAATTAGGGGCAGTGTGGATACCGAAGAGGCCTGTCTGTTAAGTGGCAATGGTTGCTAGATGAACTTATTGAATTGATTTAAACCGTGATATATATTTGTCAAAAACTCAAAATATGTAGGAAGCACACACCTATCTCCTTCATTGTGAAACTGCATCTGACAGCAATTTAAGAACTTTCATTTAATCCTGCAATGCGACCGCAATCTCCATCTGACCAGGTTACGAGGACAGGGATGGTAAAAACAGTAGACCTTGTTAAGTTGGGAGTTCAGACTGCGGAGACTGAGACAAGAACTTCGCTTAGAGATAGTTTCTCACCTGAAAGCAGATGGAGGTTAGCATTATGCCGAAAACAGGGATTTGTTGCACCAGTTGTGATGAAATGTGTGAAAGTCAATAAAACAAAATTGCACGAAATTTCCCAGCAACAAATAAGGATAGCTTCTTATAGTCGATACAGGATCAGATGCATGGTATTTTACTACCTGTTGGAGGCAAGTTTGAAAAGCGAGACACTTAGTTCAAACCAGTCACCAATCAGCTTAATGGCATATAATTGGGCTTTCAGATGGCTGGAGTGCCCATGCCTGCTAAATATTCATCTTTTCCATGTCTGACATCAGGTCCTCGGGTACAGAAACTTCGTTTAGTCTACATTGAACCTATGGCCGTCCAATTGAGAGAAACATTCAACTTGATAATCAGAACCCTATGGCCTATCCTGAGTGCTGCCTTGGAAGTAGATAATGCTTCGACCATATATTGGTACGATTTCCTTTCAAGCTTTGCTTAATGCATTAAATTTAAGATAACGTAGGATCATCCAACCTGATGTTAAAATCAGGTGCTATAGTCGGTATCATACTTCTTTTGTCAAGCGTTGTCAGCAAGGTATCAATCATAACAACATTGAGGAGGTACTCGAAGAACAATCGAGTGAGGACAGTGAAACACAGTTTGTTATTACTATGTCTACATCAGAAGCAGAATCACTGAACTCATCTACACCATCCTTTTGTAATGCTTTTGTAGATCACGCTTATTAAGAGAGCAACATTTCATCTTGAAATATTCCTGACGAAAAGGTATTATCTCTTGAATGGATAGAATGATATTAATCTTCGTTACACTTTCATCTCATCCCTTCCAGATGAAATATAACCAGAACTACAAAGGACCATAGCTTCTCTTCAAAGAGATATGTCTACAATCTCTCTTGGAGAAATCTACCAGCTTGCTATAGCTTCTTTTGACAAATTATGTGACCAACATACGTTGTTCAAAAATATCCTCAAAGGAGGTCCAGTTCTGAAACAAACGTGCAAGAAACCTTATCTCCAAATCAAATACAAAGATGAAAAGACTTGTAAATGTCATAGCAGCAGGAAAGCTCATCAATCTAAAGTCTAACATGAAAGGAGACATAGGAAGAAGTTCCACAGGAAGGAAGGCAATAAGCCTTGGAAGCAAAACTAAAAAAATGAAAAACCAGATGAACAAGTACAAATGTATGAGGTTCTTCAAGAAATCCTCACATCGCCAGAAAGGAAGAATGCGATGTTTTGTCTATGGAAGTACTGAACATTTAGCAAACAAATGTCCTAAGGCAACCAAGAAAGATGCCAAATTCTTGGAGAAGATTGAAAATCTGTTGCCTATCCATCCTCATAACAACATTGAGGAGGTACTCGAAGAATAATCGAGTGAGGACAGTGACGCACGGTTCGCTGTTACTGTGTCTACATCAGAAGTAGAATCACAAAGCTCATCTACATCATCAGATGATGATTCTCTCTTGATGATGCAGCAAAGCTGTATGAAGTTAGATCATACACCAAATGTCAAACGATCATATGTCCAGATCCAGATATTTCAACAGGATAAATATGATCTACTCATTAAGGCTATTGGATTCATGGATACAGGATCTTGTCGTACGATCATAAAGCCCAACATCTTACCAGTAGAAGCATGGTAATCACATGATGAATATTTCGCTGCAGCTGATGAGAACACTTTTAAAATTGGGTTATGTACAAGAAGCAGAGTTGATATTCGCTTCTTTCCTTAGTGTACAGTTTGGACTAAAGTTCTTGGAAACAACTTACCAAGCCTAGATGTCTTAATTGGAATGGAAGTTTACTATCAAGCCAAACATCTACAGATACTACCCACAGGCCTTTGTTGATCCTGTGTTGAAGGATTTGAATGAGAAAAATATGAGTTTTAGACGAAACGTTGTTTCTTTAGCTGCAGAGTTAAAGGAAGTCCGCATCCGCCTTGCTTCACAGGAGCATTCTTTTGCTAGAGAAACATTATGCAGACGTGTAAAAGATTTGTTGGTCTTTATTCTCTTTTTACTGCATGGAATTTGATCATTGTCTTTCTGGGCCTGGATGCTACGCTTCTTTTGCTGTTATGGAATATTGAGCCTAAAGTTTATTTTACAACCCTACAAACATGTTGAATAAGCGGGTTGCATCGTGTTCAAAACTAGATGCAAAAAATAGTCATAGTTTCGGTGGTGGGTCGCATGCTTAGCTAGGAAATTTGTCAGGTGTATTACTGACTTTGTTTCCTACTATTAACATAAGTTTATGTTAATGAACATTTTTGTATTAATTTTTGATACATAATTTCCTAAACTATTATCCATTTAATATTTAAATTGTACTAATTAAAAATTATTTGTTTTTAATTTTAGGCACCATTGGATTTGGACAAAGAGAGCAAAATGTTACAAATTGAGAGCTCTTTACACATAACAAATTAAATTTGGCTTGGCATCAAAAATTTAAAAACAAGAAGATAGTTGCAACAGAAAAGAAGAGAAAAGGCTGGCGAAAATCTAAGAACAAAGCTGCTGGCGGTGGAAAGATTTGTGTACTGTGTATGAGGCGTGTGCATGAGTAGCTAGAGCAAAAAGAGTGGAGCTGGGAGTGCGTTGGTCAAACAAGAAGATAGGAAAAACAGATGGAGACAAAGAGGGTGCGGCGTTCCTGGGCTAAGAACTAGGAAAATAATTATCATATCAAGACATAAGACAAAGGAAGCATGCAGCTGGTCAGAGATTGAAATTTTTATGCATGAATTTAGGAGTAAATGAGGTGTCGTATGTTGAATAAAAGAGAAGGGGAATAAAGGAAAAAAGATAGTGGCTTGGAAGTCTACGTTGACTACTGGTACAAGACAAAAATAAGAATTAATACATTAGCTGACAAAGAAAAAGAAGCAGCTGCGTGGAGAGGAGAAGAACGTTACACCACAAAACCAAAGACTTCTATGTTAGAGACCACCCATTAAATATACACAAGCTGAAAATCAACGTTACAAGCTAGTGGCTTGATGAAGATGTCACAGCCATCATTCACTTACACCAAAAATAGAAAAGACACGTTGAAGCTTGGGTTGGTGGGAGACTTTGAAGGAGCTTGTGAAGATCAAGAAAGATGTTAGCTGGTGGTTTTAAATACAACGAAGAAGAAACGTGAGAGAGGAGAGCTCTACTCCTTCAGCCACTGAACATACAGCCATAAAACATACACTCTCCATCTAGATGTTGGCAGATAGTTGGGTTGAGATTTAAAAAATACATGCAAGCAGCAGGTGACATTAAAACAGGAAGCAGCTGCGTGAGTTAAAGAGGCTTGGGACGTTGAAGTTTTTTACAGAAAAACAAGAAGACACATTAGAAGTTGAGGCTGGAGGACTTGAGAGCTTTACACCATTTAAGAGGAGAGCGGGAGGAAGAGAATGTGAAGCTTGTTAGTAAAAAAAAATCATATTAGAAGCTGGTGGGTAACGTGAGTTGAGCCTCTCACAACGTTGAAGTTGGTTGGGCAAGGTGAACATTTAGGCTGGGAGATAAAAAACGTTGTAGCTGGTGTTTTAAAACAAAGGAGATAACAAGTAGCAAGAGGATGGTGCAGCTGGTGGAGTTTCCTATGTACGTAGCTTGTGGATGTGTTGGGCCCCAAATTTTTGTTTTCTTGAAGTTATTAAGTATGAATTAATTTGATTTATGCTTTATGGTCTAGTTTG
>JANIHY010000004.1:24567265-24585048 GCA_027479065.1 Erythroxylum brevipes | reverse complement strand
GGATATTTTGTTTAATGAAATTTTGAAAAATGTTTTCATTTATTAATTATGAAAAATGAGCTTTTTAAAATTTTTTAAATAGTTTTCTAACTTATTAAGAAATTAATCTATAAATAAATAATATAAGTGACTTTCTTTATTAAATTTAGAAGTGTTTTATTTAATTTTGGAAGTAGTTTCCTTCTAATATTAGAAAATAATTTTCTAATTAAGGAAAAATAATTTCTAATGAGATTAGAAATAGTTTTCTAATTGGAGTACAAAGTGCTACTTATATAATTTTGAAAAAGGAGTTTTGTAAATTATAATAATTAAGTAGAATAATTTATTAAAAATTGTTGCAATTAAATAGTTTCAATTGGATTTGAAATTTGTTTTAAAATTAAATTTCTATTTGGAATAGGAATTTAGTTTCTTTAGGAATCAATGGGTTTAATCTAGTTTAATTTTCCAAAGAGTTGGAAATATTATTTTAGATTATGAAGATCAATAACTATAATCAAACGAAACTTGATGTTTTGTGCATATAATTTCATTATGAGTGCATAAGTTGCATATTTTATTTATATGTTTAATATATATATTGGAAGCATGTTAAATTGTATGTTTTTATATGTATGTTATTTTATATGCAATTTTGTCTTTGATGAGACGAATGAAGTTAAATTGCAAGCTTGTTGAGCAAACTCAAGGTCGTTTTGACTCGAACATATTTAGTTTTATGATAGTGGGTTCTACTTAACCAAATTTGTGTGATTTGGATGAACAAACTCATAATCACATAAATTTAAAGGCAAGGTTAAGAATAACATATAAGATATGTTTTGATCAGAGTTGTCACCTAATGAATTTAAGAGTTAAATGAGATGTGATTAATAAAGTTGTTACCTACCTAATTTAAGTTTAATTAGTTTGTTGAGCAAACTCAAAATCAATTATATTTGAATGGGACCCTAGCCTACTAAAAAGATTAGATTAATCCTCCTAATAGTAATGAGAGTCATTATTTCGAATAAACTAGTAGGAGTAACTAAATACATGATTAAAGTCCTAATCTAATTTAGTAGTCATAGCAGATAATTAATTATTTTCTTTTCTTACAATTATATTATGTTCTGAGTGAAATTTACCTTATTTAGTATAGTTGATACTAAGAGTTAGTGAATCAAATTTCTTGGACATAGGTTTGTGTTTATGAAGAGTTCTCAAAGTTAGAACAGAAAAATTGTATGCCCATTATGATATTTTGCTATTAATCCTTTTGAGGATTTGATGTTAAAGATTTAAGAGATTTTGAGTTAACTAATGTCTCATAAACTTTGATCACAATATGTAAGATGTATGTTAACACCACAATAGTAAGATGCAAAAGGTTACATGGAGTAAAGCTAAAAGGTATAATACCTTAATGAAATTGTTTCACTTAATTTAGCCTACTAAAAGCAAAAATACGGACATTAGTTAAAGGCTTTGCTACAGTATGATAGTAGTTGCCATAAGAAGAAAATTATTGCATGACTTTTCTTGCCTATACGTGATATGATAAAATTCATATATATTTATAGTTCATGCTTATTAGTATTTGATACTGAATTTAGATTCAAAGCATGTTATGAAATAAATTGTTAAGTCAAAGTAGTTTATACAATTTTATATAAATTGTATGTGTTAGATTAAAGGAAACTTATGCTTAACACAAGTGGCAAGAATAAAAAGTTGGTTAACTAAGACTATCCTTTTACGTTATGTTGGTTAAGTCAACATAATGAGAATCATAAAGTTACATACAAGGATATATGTATCCTTTTGATTATGAATCATATGAAACTTGTGAAACTTGTCAAGTTAAAGAATAACCAAATCAACCTTTAGTGAAAGGATGGTGATGATAATGAATTGTTAAATTTATACATTTGATGTATTGGATAGGATAACAATTCAGAAAAGGATAATACTTATATTTCATTACATTACTAATGACTTTATGTGATACATTCATATGTATTAAATGAAATGTTGATTTAAAATTTTGAAAAGTTCAAATTATTTAAATCTAAGTAGAAATTAAGGTTTGAGAATGCTGAAGCACTTTAATGAGATTGTTCTGATAAGTTTTAAATTTTTGGTTATCTATAGAGAATGAGATTCTCTGGTGAATACCTTCACAAAATTTTTTTATAAGAGTATGGATTTACATAAGAAGTAAAATATAATATGAGAAATTGTATAATGAAATAGTATTTCTTCTATAACAATGCCTAATACAATGACTTTCCTTCAATAGTTCCAATTGAATCAATTAATAAGATTTCATATTAGATATGGAATGCTAAGTCTTTAAAAGAGTCAAAGTTAATGATAAGGATGTGATGCTTAGTTTAAGCATATATTATCCATTCAGTTTAGAACTAAAATGGGTAATAAAAGGTTATAGGATATCCAAAAGGTTGGACATAATCTTACAAACTTGTTGAAAAAAAATTGTTTGTTTCAATGTATACTGATAGGAGAATGGTTCTCAAAATAAGTTGTGGGAGTAAGATGAAATTTGAAAAGTTCAATTCTCATGACAGTACATCTAATTGGAACTAATGTCTTTGTTGATACATTTGATGTACAGTTGAAAAGCTACAAGACGTTCAAAGATTCACTTTCATAATAAATTCAATGAGTTTATTTTAGAGATGATTGTGAATTTATCGTGTCTACAAAAAGGTTAATGGGATTATAGTTGTCCTCTTTAATAGGAGTATGTGGAGACATATTGCTCATAAATATTAACAATTCTAACTTTTAATTATTGAAAACATAATTGTCCAAAAACAACTCTTATTGTATATGGAAAGGTAATAACTTAATTATGAGAATTAGATTTATAGAGATAGATTAGAAGTTGTTCACTATTCAAAGTCCAAATATATATATTATGTACTAAAGGTGTTTAATAATTGAGATATTTGATATTTATGAAGTATTAATGACATCTATTATTTTATGTATGAGTTGATATTTGAGTTCAAGAAGATACTCACTTTAGAAGTAAATCCTAAATAAGGTTTATTTACTTAAAACAATATCATATATGATTGGAAAGGATCCAATGTAGCAATGGCTACTAATTGAGCCATAATATATTTTTCATTTAGTGAAAATGATTAATTGGATCAATAAATTCTTTAGTGAACTTGATATAATTCCTTGCATTGTTTAAGATAGTAATGTACTATAGAACATTAGAGTCATCCTATATGCAAAAGAAGCTAAGGTCTTATCAAAGATCCAATAATGTATTTAGGCAAATTTTCTTAATTATGATGATAATTAAGATGAAAGTTGTAAGATTTAAATAAATAGCCACTATAGAGAATCTTGTAGAATTCTCTCATTAAGACACTATCCCAGCAATAGTATAATCGTCATATAGTGATATGGTATGAGATACTTAAATGATTGGCTTAGTGCAAGTATGAGATTGTTGGTTTATGCCCTATAGTCAATCATTTTGGTTGTAATTTAATGACAAATTATTTAAAGGCATTTTTTTATTTTGTATATGTTTAAATGTATATGATATAGTTCATGAGATAATTATACATTGCAAATGAAATTACAATGGGATTATAATTATTTGACTTATAATGCATTTATGTATTATCCCCAAATTGTTCATAGTCATTGTTCTATTAAGATTGAACATTAATAGAATATAAAAAGACTAGCATATAATTTGTTTTTCCTTATAAAGGAAGTAGTCGATCTCAAGGCTAAAGTACAGAGATATTTAAACAAATGTGTGAGTGCTTATTAGAGAACAAGTTTGCTAAATATACCTGATATGGAAAATCTATTTGGAACATTACTTGTATGTCTATGAAACTTTCATTGTGATGATTGTATAAGTAATCATTGACTTGAGATCTCCAAAGTTATCTTATATAGAAATTGTTATGTTTTGATACTACTTATAACCTATTTAATTATGGATCAGTCAATCGGTAGTCATTGGATATAGTATAAACTGTATAGAGGTAGTTGTGTGATCAAGATATGATCATCAGCTTGAAGTAATTAGGGATAATGTTCCTTTGTTCTCGATTAGTATTGACTTGAAAAATCCTTGGCCAAGGTGGAATGATGCTTTATCAATAGTTTACAGATGTCATTAATTGAATCGATAGCTAATGACAGAGATATAATATGATTGGACTCAAAATAGAGTAGACATTAATTTCATGCTTTATGTCCAATCGAAACATTGTATGATGAAATGATTAAATTATACGAAAAAAATCATGCATAGAAAGATTAGTCAAAACTACTTTGACATTCTTAAATATCTGGATGGTCATGGTATGTTGTTAGACGTCAATTTTGATATATGATTATAAATTATTTAATTAAAAAATTAAAGATAAATTAAAAAGAGATTTAATTTGTTTAATTCTAATTATGAAATAGAATTATAATTTATAATCATTGTCAACATATTTAAGAATCTAATGAGTCTCACAAATAGAATGAGTTGTAGATAGCAAAGTTATTTTAATCAAGTTATACCTGATTATAAAGTTTAAGAAACTTTATGATTAAATATAAGATATTTAATAATTAATGTTTAATTAGAATTATTTAATTTCAATTAAATTAATAAAATATTCAAAGCTTATTATAAATAAGCTTAAGCTTTATAGAGGTAGCACTTCTTGCTTAATCCTCTTTGTAAGAGTTACAGAGTTCTCTCAACTTGTTTTGTAGATACTCTTAAAGGTTTGACACTTGTGCGGCTATGATAGTTGAGACAGATCAATTTCAGAAACAGTTTGAGAGATATGACAAAAAAAAAAGATCACGCTTCAAAACAAGGTACGAATTAAGATTTCACTTTATTATGATTTATGTTAATCATTTTATAGAATAAAAGAGATTTTAATTTGTAGGAAATCAAAAGTTATAAAAAAGTTTCGTAATTATTCTGCTATAATCAGGATTGAATCTCAATTTGATTTCCCAACGGAGCATTGCATCTATACATCAACTTTGAACTTACTAGATAACAATGAACCAATATTTTTGAGCTCTTTTGCGGGGGAATTTTGCTTCAATACATCTTATTTGAACTTGCTGGACAACATATGATCTGTTATTCTAATTATTTGAAAATCTGTAACATTGCTAATTGAATGTCTGCTCATGTGCATTTGTTCAGACCTTGCATTATCCAATTATCTTGTGAATTATAGAAACGGCCTTTAGTTACTCTGGTTAAGGGCCATTCTTTTCAAAAAGAAAAAAAAAGGCTAATTACAGTAAATTTGGCATTGTAAATAAGACCGAGGTCTGAAACTCCCTCGTTTGTATTCTGATTTCTGAAAGGTTGCGTTTATGAGACATTCCTCAGATACAGCCCTGATATAACGACATTGAGAGGTACACAGGCAGGATAACCAACCAATGACCAAGAATCCACATAGTACATGTAGGCACACGTGGCAGCATATACCTCGTCCGTACTTCAATCTCTCCTTCTCTTATTCACAACCACCCACTATGGATGCTTTTCTCCACACCCCAACCTCCATGGCTAAACGCCCTTGTCCATCCTCCTCCACGGCCGTTGCATCAACCATGGCCACGTCATCAAAAGCCGTTAGGGTTCCGAACCATATGAGCCTACAGGCGGAAAATATCCTCCAGACCTTTCTAGGCCTCGCGGATTCCCCTTCTCCGTCTATCGATATGTTCTTTGAGCATCTTCTAGATTCTTCGCCTTGCGATTCCGATCAATCTGTCCTCATCGATCGCGCTCTAAAATTAGGCTCCGTTCTCGTGGAAGCTGCCAAGCGTTCTGATAGGAAACGCTCCACTAAACATAATTCTCTCACTTGGCCTCTGCCTCCTGATCTCACCATCAAGGTTTGGTCTATTTATTTTTCGATCATTGCACGATTTTCTATTTTTTATTTGTTTTAATCGTAGTTTTTATTGAAGATACGCGTGATGATTTTAGTTTTCGAAACTGTTTTGAAGCCTGGAGTTTGTGTTGATTTAATTTATTAGTTTCTTTTTATGAGTTGAAAATTGCATGTTGCCTTTGATTTGCTCTGAATTTTCATAAATAAGCTATTGTAACGTATTTTGAAGGATTGTGGTGGTAGTGGTTATGAGGGTGAAATCTTTATTTTGAGAAGAATGAATTTGCATTTGAAGCTTTCATCTTTTGGATTTAGTTGTTTGGGGGCTATTTTTTGAGCTATGATGCTGATGATAAACAATGTAGCTAATAGTTGCCATATGACAAACTACTCTTGGTTCTACTCTTCCATTCTTTTGCCATGTAGTCATCCATTGTGTGGTGATATATTGAAAGATGAAGGAATATAGATTTTGATTTTGAAAATGCATACATTTATTGATTTTGAGTGTTGAAGATGCTAATGGTGCTTGCTACATTTTCAATGTTGCCTGTGAATTGACATTTTTTAACCGTATGCTACGAATATTAATCTTTTGGTTTCAGTGCTTATTGGGCTTTTTCTGTATGATATTGAAATGCTATGCAAACAATGTTAACTCTATAGGCCATTTACTGTTGTGGGCTTGAAACCAAGATCTGAGGCTCAAGAGCCAGGAAAACCTGCTGAAGTGACATGTTCTTCAGTTTTTGTGGCTTAAGATCCCATTGATGGTGCATTGAATCCTGTTTTTTTTGTTAAATAACTGATACTTTTTCTAGAAATTACATTTATCTATAGCTTATCTTCGTAGATTTTTGGCTATTGTATGTTACAAAAACACAATTTTCCTTTTTCTCCATTTATCTGAATGTTTATTTCTATGCTTATCTCCAGGTGTTTTCTGTGCTTGATACACAAAGCTTGTGCTATGTTGCTGCAACTTGTTCGATGTTCCGCAAATGTGCAATGGATCCCCTGTGCTATGCCAATATTGACCTGACAACAGTTGTTCCAAAAGTGAACAACGCTGTTGTGTCTTCTATGATTCAGCGTGCTGGAAATGCACTTCAGTAAGAAAATTGCATACAATAATTCCCTTTTTAGTCAAAAAGTTTCTGATCATCATTTGTTTGTACTTGTTATTTGAAAAATTATTCTATAATGCTATCAGGTGGAAAAAAAGATAAAGTTCATTAAATTTTGACCATTAACATGTTTCTCAATACTATTCTTAGCCTCTTTTTAAGTTACACATCATCCAAATATGATAATATTGTTTCCAGTTGCTTCTTTTTAGGATGCTAATGCTATTACATTTTTCTCTAGTTCTTGTTAATGATAAATATTGCAACTGCATCCTATGAACATTCTTCATAAATTTTTGTTTATTAAGATAGCTTTTCTAAAAATGGATAAGACACTTAACTTTTATGTTGTATGACTTCTGAACTTTTTTAACCTTAGATTAACCCTGTACAACTGCTCCTATTTTAATGTGGATACAACCTTTAGCAGCTATTTAACTTGCCTTTTTTAATCTCTTTAATGATTAATCAGGTCTCTCAAGCTTGGCATAGTTCCAGGCCCAACAATGTCCCCAGGATCTTGTCAGCCATTGGTTTATAGCATCAGAAATTCTGTAGATGTTTCAAACTTTTCTTGGAATGATAAAAAGACCAGACAAGGGAAGGAGTCATCCATTCTTACAAGGTCCTGCTTAAATCCTTTAAGTGGGGAAAGTGGCGCCGCAGGGTAACTGGCAACATGTGATGTAAATAATTGTTGATAGCCAATGGGTTACTTGTTTTGTCCTAATCATTTACTTTTTCAAAATGTTAGAACCCTTTTGAGAAGATTGTATCTTTACAACATAGAGAGAATAGATAACACATCTCTTTGCGGGGCGCTGTCTGCCTGTCCGTCCCTCCTTGACCTGGAAATTGTTGGCCTGTAAGTTAGTTTTGTTACTTTCTGCATCTTGTTGTTGATTTAAGGATGCCGGGCTCAGTGGATAGAATAAATTAGATACGTGGTGGATGACAGGTTACTATGATCTATCATTTTAGTTCTTTCATACGACTGCTTTCGTGCTGTCCGACTGCGGCCCTGCAAAGAAGAGTGCATGTTACTGCAGATATTGAACTTCTATGTTACACTGAAAAAGGAATCATAAGCATGGATGTGATTCAAAAGTTTTTGCTGCTAGATAGTTGTAAAATACAAGATTCATTGTTGGCCAAATAAGGAAGGCATCTGTTATAAAAGTGTAATATCTATGATTGATGTTCTACTATTTCCATTTCATGACCTGCCCACACAGAAATTTCCTTAATATTATCTTTGATTTTAGGAGGTCTTGTGCTGTAACTGTTTAGGATAGCAATGCATTTAGGTTGTCATTTGTGTGAATTTACTCTGCCTTTGAGTTTGCCACAATCTTAATAAAACTTCCCTTCATCTTTTTATCCTTTGTCACATACAGTGGGCATTTGCACTTTTATCTTATTGTTTTGTTTCTTTGGTGGAGCAGTCATGTTGAACTGAGGCAGACATTGGTGTCAGTGAGCATGAGTTGTCCCTTGATAGAGCGTTTATTTTTTGAATCTTCAAAGACAGGTAGACTTACTCAGTTGACAATCACCTTTTTCCAGACTTGGAAAGTTTCTGCTAACTATGGATGTCTCAAAATCAGGAAGAGATGACAGTTTAAAATCGCCAACATGTGAGAATCTAGTGAAAAATTGTCCAAATTTAATTTCATTGGCGCTTAGAGGTTTCAAGCTACATGATGGTAAAGTTCGAACGCTTATTAAGGTATGATAACTTTAGCATGAAAATAACTATGATCATACATATTACTTTGTTTTCACTTTGAGAAGACTTTTGTTGCTATATACTTAAGTGTTTACTTAGTTTCTCATACAACTTGCCTTCGATCTACATAATTTCGTAGAGCTTATGCTTTTTTCAAGTTTTACCACAAGTTGATTCCAAATTGCTATACTTTAACAATATATATATTGTGAGCTTAAGATCCAGAAATCAACTTATAAGCATAAAATTCATTTATTAAAAACACAGGATTTTGATAAAAACAAGTGCTCAACATTATATTCATGAATGTGGGAAAACAATGTGTAATCTTTCTGTGTGGCATGGTAACTTAAAAGCTTTTGTTTCCATGTCTTAGTTTATAGTCTATCCTTTTGTTTTTTATTCTGTGTTTCTGCACCTGTGGTTGGTATTTAGGAATGCAATGGTCGTAGGTGGTCTTGCTTTGACTGTCGAACTCTGACAAGTTCATCTTTCTGACATATTTGCAGGGACTTCAAAAACTAAAATATGTTGATTTTTCAACATCGTATTCAATCACAGGGAATTTTTTGAGGTGTGTGATCTCATATTAATTACATATGCTTTTGATCCTTAATTTACCATTTGATATGTTGTTACTCTTATACTTTTTTTAAACTTAAATTAGGAATCTTGGAGGCACCGGAGGTGGAAATCTTCTGGAAATTTTGATTTTGAGAGACTGCATGCATCTCAAAGAGGTGGACAGTTTTCTCTATTTGCTCCTACTGCCAAATCTAACTCTTTGTCCCTGGCACCTTCGGGATCCTTATTATTTCTGTTATGTTGCAGGTGGAGGTTGCTCGGCTGATGATGGCAATTATTGCAGGAGACTTTAAGTTCCTTCGACATCTTGTGGGTAGTTAAAAAAAGCAAAAAACTGATTTCAGGCTTTGTTTTAATCTGATCTTAAATTCCTGTTGGATAGTTAACTTCTGATTTATTTTTTTTTGGTCTAAAAGGACATATCAAATAGGGAAGGTTTAGCTTCTGAAGGTGACTGGTACAACAGGTGTTACAACTCCAGGTGATTACTCTCCTCCTAAATCCATTGTGCTTAAAATACATCTTTTAAAAAAAGACAACTTTGTCTGTAATTTTGGGATGTTTCTAGTATCATTCCTATAAATCAAGTGCTGGAAGCAAGGCCCGATGTTTGTTTACTTGCTGAGTTTCCACCGGAAGGAAGGTTAGTCATTTTTCTAGTGTTGCAAACTTGGCATTATCGCAGTTTTTATTAATCTTTTTAACATTTTTTTCTGAAGGAAAATTCAGAAAAATAAAAAAAATGAGTACGTTATATGATTTGAGACTAAACGTCCATGATTGGTTGGGACTATGGATTCTGCAGTTTTGTTGAGATTGAACAGATGATTGATAGTGACCTAAGTAGTGATCTCAGTCTGCCATCACAACTGAGCATTCATACATCAGATGGTTCATTCTTTATGAGTACATCAGAGAGCAACTATAATAGTGACCAGAGTAGTGGTAATGAAGAGGGTCAAGATTCTACTTATGTAGTGCATGAGGAAAGCTCAGATGAGGTTGACTTTCTGGTTGTCTAAGTGAACCCCCGAAATTCAGCAACGTTGCGAAGGGCGTTACTAATGGATAAGGTATCTCTCTCTCTCTCTCTCTGTATGTGTGTGTGTGTGTGTGTCTCATGTTTGTAAACTGCTAACTCGTTATCATGGGCAACTATTTTACTTATCAAATCGTATTTCATTAAAGCAGATGTGTGTCATTAATGAAATAGACATAAAAATGTTGGGAAGTTGACATCCTTAGCATGTAACCGATGCCTTCTCCATGTGGTTGGCTGACTCTCAAGGTTGTACAATTTGTTATCTCCTGAAATTACAAATCATCGTTTTTTTTTTTTTCCCCCTCATGGGAGATGTTAGCTGTGTTCATTACCTTCTCCTTTGATATACACCTGATCCTCAGATTCTTCCGACATTTTTTCAGGTATGCGTAACAACTATCCTCGCATGCCATGTGTCTATGTTTTGTAATAGTGTGCTGCTGCAATTTTAGGGAGAAGGCATTAACAAAGTGACGGTGAAATTAACCTATATTTTCCCAATGGACACTTTTCTGTTTATGGGAATCCGCCTTCGCTCAAGGTCACCCTCTGTTATCCTGAAGCTGAGAACTATCATGGGATTGTTCAATTGAATTGACTATGGACGGAGGTCCACTGAGGTTTTTTTGCCTCGCACTCCAAGATGATTGTAAAATCTTTAGGGGATCTATTTTTTTTATAAAAAAAATCTTCCTCTTTTTATAATGTGTTTGTACGAAGACCTTGTATTCTGTATCATTTTTTATTCCTCTCGTCATCATAAAAAGATCAGGTAATCTAACAAAATCATTCAAAAATCATTGCATGGATTTATCCCCAGAGAATCGCCTTTGACATAGTCTTGCAGCTGGGTAAGGTTGAGTACAAATCTTCGGTCGAATTTTAGTAAAACGACGCATTTTGACCATTATATTAAAGGGTGTACAATTCCGTCCAATGCTCAAAGTCGTTTTGAACATTGAATGGGGTTGGAAAGTATAAAAGTGAACTTGTGTAAGGCTAGCCTTGGCCGAATAAACGAATAAAGGAAATATTTGTCCACTTTCATTGACTTGCCAATGTCGTGGGTCTGATTTTTGCAACCGATCTGGAGGTAGAAATTGTGATTGCAAACTGTTGGGATGGGTGGGCGTTTGGAGTGGCCAAATTAAACCAAATTGTGTCAATTGGCGTTCTAAAGCAATTCAAGTTGCGACTGTGCCTGATCAGAAGGGGGATGAGCTTGTAAGTTCACTGTTGCGTACAAGCAGCGACTGGTGCTAGAAGGGCCCACCGACGGTTAACCGCTTGAATAAGAGTTCCAAGTGATTATATATATATATATGTAACATTGTAACCAGATACAGAACAGAACAGTACTGTATTGGCGAGTCCTTGGGGTAGTTGAGAGGTATTTGGACAAAAGAGATCATCGATCGTCGCATTTGGCAATGGCCAATACCAATACACAGGCACCTCCTCCGTACAAGCCCTATCGCCTTCACAAAACCCTTAGATCCCACGAACGAGCCGTCTCGTGCGTTAAATTCTCCAACGATGGCGCTCTCCTCGCCTCCGCCTCCCTCGACAAAACCCTAATCCTTTGGTCTTCCTCCTCCTTCTCCCTCATCCATCGCCTTGTCGGCCACACCGATGGCGTCTCCGACCTCGCTTGGTCTCTTGACTCCCACTACATCTGCTCCGCCTCCGACGACCGCACCGTCCGCATATGGGCTGCGCGTGGTTCCTTCGACTGCCTCAAAGTCCTCAAGGGCCACTCCGACTTCGTCTTCTGCGTTAACTTCAATCCCCAGTCCAACCTCATCGCCTCGGGCTCTTTCGACGAAACCATCCGTATTTGGGAGGTTAAGACTGGAAAATGCGTTCGCGTGATTAAAGCTCACTCTATGCCAGTTACATCGGTGCATTTTAATAGAGATGGTTCGTTGATCGTTTCCGGTAGTCGTGATGGGTCTTGCAAGATCTGGGAGGCGTCCACTGGAGCCTGCTTGAAGACTCTTATTGATGATAAAGATCCTGCTGTCTCGTTTGCTAAGTTCTCTCCCAATGGCAAGTTCATTCTCGTTGCCACTCTTGACAGCACTCTTGTAAGTTTCTTGTCTATTTTTCCGTTTGGTTCTGTTCTAATTTATATGTGGAAAATTTTTCTTGTTTGGCCGCCAAATGATGGTTATGTAGATGGTTCCTTTATATATGGATTATCCTTTTTCGCAGTTATTAAGTTCAGATTTTGGTTCTTTGTTGAAAATTTGGATCTTGAATGTAAAGTAGAAGACCTTATTGGATAATCTGCAAATTTTAATTGTTTTGAAACCAAAGCTTTTACTAATTTCTGCTATAGAGGTAGTTACGTAGTTGAATCCTTACCTGATACCTGGGTCAAAGAGGGAGTTTCCTGTCTTGATTGTTTTGTATATAACAGAATAGCCTGATGCTCATTGTATCACTGAGCTTAGCTTACTGCATCTCTCCAATATTCATTTCGATTCCTTAGTTAGCCTAAGCTGGCTGACCCTGTATTCATATATGAAGCAAGTATTGAATGCAGTAGTACAGTTTAATATTCGGAATACTTGTGTCGCTGTTAGCTGATTCTTGCTACTTATTATTTGGTTTATTTCAATTGCAGAAACTCTCAAATTATTCGGCGGGGAAATTCTTGAAGATTTACACGGGGCATACTAACAAAGTGTACTGCATAACCTCAACATTCTCGGTGACAAATGGAAAATACATAGTTAGTGGTTCGGAAGATAATTGTGTATACTTGTGGGATCTGCAGCAGAAAACTATGGTGCAGAAACTTGAGGGTCATACTGATACTGTGATTTCTGTAACCTGCCACCCATCTGAGAACAAAATAGCTTCTGCAGGACTTGATCGTGATAGAACCATTAAAATTTGGGTTCAAGATTCTTGAATTGTTCTGGTCAAAGTAGACCTGTCAGAATTTCAGTCAAAGCATCCAGGCTGCTCAATTATGTTATGATGAGTGGTGACCGCAGAAGCTTAAACATCAACTAAATGGCACTTGATGATAAGGTTGATTCTATCGGGTACCAATGTCTTGTATGTTGTCTAATTGTATATGTAATGACCGACACATTGGAAATGAATATTTGGCGTTGACCAAAGCTGCGTGTTTGAGCTTCAACAATTTGCACAAGTCATGTCGTAGCACTCTCGATTAACGGACGTATATTGGAATTAAGAGAAGAAATTTCATTATGAAAACCAACAAGGAAATCTCATTAGATAAGGACTAGCTTGGCTTTTTATTAATATTTCTGAAATTTATCTCTTCTTTTTAAAAATATTTTATTTAAATTATTTGAACAAGTCAAGAAATTAATATTATTATTGGTTTTATGTGAGAGTTATGGGGCGTTTGGTTTGAGCACGAGGTTGACTATGAATATGGGTATAATAGTAGAAGAGGATGAGAATAGGTATGAAAAATTAAAAAAAAAAGATTTTTGGTTTGTAACTTGAATTTTTGTATTAATACCAATAATATTATTTGAATTTCTGTATTAATACCAATAATATTATTTGGTTTGTTGCATTAATTTGAATGAAAGATAACATAATACTATTTTTACTTTCAATAAAAATGAAAATAATTTATCCTTCATATGTTTATTGAGATTTTAGATTAAATCGAAAGATTTCAAAAAATATATCTAGAGACACAGAGCAAAAAATTTCTTCGTTTATGAGATGCGATAAGACAAGATGAGAGATCGTAAGGAATTGAGAGGCGATAAGGAAGTAAAGAAAATGGTAAGACAAAGGCTGAGGATAAAAGAGTAAAAAATAAATGTGATAAAAACTAAGACTGGAATGAAAACTCGATACTCACCCTCTTGGTGGGTTTAATAGATTCCTAAATTTAATGGAATAATTCCATTCTCCTGAAATTGAAAACCCCAAAGCAAATATTATTTTTCACAATTATTCCATTCTTTCATTCTCAAACCTTCAAACTACACGTCCCTTTAAATATATAGTTAGATTGGAATTTAAAAATCCAAATAGTAATCGCAATGGATCAAACTGTTATAACTAAAAGGCCTCGCCCCAGAAAGCCATTTGGACTAGCGATTTCAGCTCATTAATGACAAGTCCAATGCATACGATAAAAAGAGGATACCAATACCATCCCAAGCAAACAAGGAAGCAGAAAGAAAGAGAGCTCACGACGAAGAATCACAAAAAGACGATGACCACGATTCGACGGTTCTGCTGCAACGATCTTCTCCGCTTCGCTTCTGTTAACCTTGACCATCTAACTGAAACCGTAATTCTACTCTGTTTCTGCAAATTCCCATCTATCAACTTACACTTGCATGCCATTTTGCTATCAAACTAATCCAGAAAGATAATTGATTTGGTTTTTTTATTCTTTCTAAATTTCATAGTTCAACATGTCATTCTATATGACCTACTTGGCGAGATGGCCCGACTATTTCCATGTCGCCGAAGGTCCCGGCAACAAAATTATGGGCTATAGTAATTCACTCTTCCCTTTTTCTCTCCCCTTCAACATTACGTTTTTCTTTTTCATTTTTAGGGTTGCTTATTAAAGACAGATTTCAATTGGAAATGTTCGCAGTTATGGGTAAAGTCGAAGGACAAGGTGAATCTTGGCATGGTCATGTTACAGCTGTCACTGTAGCTTCTGAATACCGGAGACAGCAATTGGCCAAAAAGCTCATGAATCTTCTTGAAGATATCAGTGATAAGATGTACGAATATTTTGCATCGATTTTATTTTTTTAACTTGTCCTCTGTAAAATTATGTCTTCAGGCCAAATCTGTTTCTCTTGATGCACTATGAGTTTCAGTTGATAACTTGATTGTTCCATTTCACTACATATTACCCAATGCCCAGGCTTTATCTTTATCTCTTTTTTTTTTTTGTTCCGTATTCTCGGAGTTTTTCATATTATCCTATGCGGACAAATGCATGCTTCTGATGCATTTATGGGAACTTGAGCAAATGTGATGGCTTTTCAATTACCAGAAGCAAATTTTGATACTGTGTGGAAGTCAGCAAATTTTGATACTGTGTGGAAGTCAATCTCCTCGGCTCTGACAGGTTGCTTTGCATTCTTGGGAATTAGTTTTCATTGGAAGACTAGTGTTATTTAATAAGTTATAGGGTTCTTTAAATTGTATCTTTTGGGAGAGAGTACTTGTTGATCTTATCAAACTGCATGTAGTGTAGTTCATCTTGGTTACCATTTGGACATTGACCGGATCGTCTTGCAAAACACCTACCCATATTCTTATCATTGTTGCATTGGTGATCCAATATGAGGGTGATTCTGCAATAATTTTTATCAATATACAATCTATTAGGACTTAAAAATGGACATATCTGTTTCCGTCCTTAGTGGTTGCCAAAGTAATATCCTGGCAAGTATGGGCTTAAATTTGGTCGCTGCAGCTTTGTTCCTAATGAGAGCTTCCTATGCAGAGACAAAGCTTACTTCGTAGACCTTTTTGTCAGAGCATCCAATACACCAGCCATAAAGATGTATGAGAAGGTACTTATTCAGCCACATTTCTTTCAACTTGAGAACTTATTGTCCATTCTTTATATGTTTATTGTGCAAATCAGAAACTGAAAGAGTTCTGTTCAGTGGAATGAATTACCTTATTGAAAATTTTGACTATGTCGTTACATGCCACCATTCTTGTTCTTTTCTTTTTGACTTCTCGTTATCTTCATTAGATGAAATCATTAAACTTTTAGCTTGATCAGAGAAGAGGATTATTAGGGTTTGGATGGTCTTAATTTATGTGGAGATAGTGGAAACACATGGTTTATGTGGAGATAGTGGAAACACATGGCACATTCAGGCTCTTGACTGACAAGGTTACTATGGCTATTTTTCCACTAGTTGATAAATGCATTGTGGCATAATCTAATGGATTCATAAATTTTCTCAAAGTGGTTAATAAGGATGGAATTAGATGATATTTATGATACCCTGTCTTCTCTAGTTAGCTGAGTTAGCATAAAATGCCATAAATTATCAAGTTGATGTTCACTCATTTGTCTGGTTTACGTTTTCTGATTGTGATAGTGAATTCATGTAAACTGAAGCTGAATGTCTGATGGATTGGAAGACAAATTCCGAGCCAGGGAAATAACGTGCATCTATCAGATACTTCTTTTTGGTTTGAATTAGTGACAATCCTCTTTTAGTTAGGTGGGACATCCACCTTGAAACTCTGATTCACGGATTTAAGCTTGCTCGTACTTTAGTTTCTTGGCTGCTAGCGTGCTGGATGTACCATTAGTCATTTCACTGGGACAAGTTACCTTATATGGTATTTCCTTCTTCTTCTCAGCTTGGTTATGTGATTTATAGAAGAGTGTTGCGCTATTACTCGGGAGAGGAAGATGGATTAGGTGAGTTCTTGCATCTGTTCAATGTTTACCCGTCCTTCCCATTTAAATTAACAGTGCCTAACAACAGATCAAATTCTGTTGTCAGATATGAGGAAAGCTTTGTCCCGGGATGTGGAGAAGAAATCCATTATTCCCCTTAAACGGCCAGTCACACCTGATGAATTGGAGTATGATTAGATCTTCATTGCTTGCAATCAAATACCGAACTTGTTGGTTATGCTTTTTGAAATTGGAATAAGTGCAATTGCTAAATCAAATGCAGAAGGTAGTGGTACGTTGAAGGTGCATGTATCGTCTTGCCAAATCTAGGAGAATGTGATTATGAGAATTTTTTGTGTCACATAGCTATACGAACCAATGATGTTGTGTTTTGTACTGCCAGAGAATGGTGCTAAGACAAAATTATCGTATTAATTTTCAGTGCCGGTCTTAATATTAATTGAATATTGATAAAATATGAAAAATTTTAAAAATTTAGGATTAAATTGTAAGATTGAAAAAAAATTCTTAACCTTAACCCCCCCCTCCCATTCAGGTTTCTTTCTCAATTTCTCTAAGCTCTCACTGTCTCTCGTCATTTAGTCATCGGTGTCGTCCATCGATGGTGCTTTTCTGTAGAGTTGCTTCTCCGTCACTGTTGCTACTTCACTTCTATGCTCTCCCATTGGTGCTTATCACAAGCGAAACAAACAAGGTTGAATAAAGCTTCAAGTTGGAGTGGTTCGTACGCTCCACATGTTGTTGGAACACAAAGAAGTCCGGAGTATTTGTTTTCAATGAAGCACCATAGTCAGACCACAGAGAGAAGAACTTGCAGAGTTCAAGTGGTTAACGCGTGGATGGGGAAAAAATAATGGCTTAAGCAACATGTCATTTTCAATAGAGTATAGCCTTAAACTTTAGGGTTATAGGCAAATTTTATAGGTGGATTTTATGTCTATGGATTTCTTTTTATCATTATTTT
>JANIHY010000004.1:24502223-24522262 GCA_027479065.1 Erythroxylum brevipes | reverse complement strand
TTTCAATTTCAAGAATTCTTAACTTCTTTACTCATGAATAATCATTCAAAAATCCTTATTTAATAATCCTAGCTTACTAAAAAGATTCGGGGTCCAATACCTATCCATTATCCAACCAACGCAAATCACAAATCCAATTCACAATTTCATTCCAACCTCTAACTTCCAACCCATTCACAGTCACAAATGCAATTAAGTAGAAAAAATCAAGTAAAAAGTAAAACACACCCAAACAAATTCACAATCGATTTTCAGTTCGAGGTTCAGTTTAGATCTGGTATTATTTCAAATCTGGTAGCTGCGGATGCGTGGAGGATAGGAGGAGAGCAATCGATGACAGAGACATGGAGGAGGTTCAACAATAGTGTGGTGGTCCTTATGGAAAAGATTTGAAGCCTGAGCAAGGAGGCTCGGTGGTGGCAGGTTCACGTGGTGGAGGAGGATAACAGTAGTGTGGTGAGGTGGTTCGTGGTTGTTTTGTAGCCGAAGAGGGAGAAGCACCATCAGAGATGGAGAGGAGAATGAGAGAGAGAGTTGTAGTGAGAGAGAATGGAGGTGAGCTTGAGAGAAAGAAAAAAAAACAAAGTAGCAGAAGCATTGAGGGGTGGGGAGGTGTTTGCGTTAAAAGTTGCTTTTTGCTAAATAGTCCCTCACTTTTTTAAAACTTACGGTACCAGTCGATATATAGCTGATATTTTGAATACTGACCAATACCAAATAAAAACATCTAGTACCGGCCGATATTGACCACCGGTACCAATAATTTGGATACCATTCTATTTTTCGGCTGAAACAAAATGGTATTCTAAATACTTGTATATTTGGTACGAATTCACTTCAAGTACATTTATAGATTATAATTGCCTTCATAGACCAAAAAGAGAAGAATTTAGATGAAATCGTCACATTGAACAAAGATTTGAAGTAATTAAGGACCTACACAACCTGTACAGTGACTGTGTAAGTCTTTATAAATGTGTTAAGGACGAAGAATTTAGTTATGGTCGTGTGGAGTTACACGTCTATATGTCTTGATATACATGGCCATGTATGTTGCTCGTATAAATTTTTGTTAGGGATGGCAATGGATTGGGTTGGGCCTAGGGCATTTAACTTCGAATTGGGTTGGGTAAAGCCTGGGCTAGTCTGTCATCACTAGTCTCTGTGTCTTTGTGAAATCACAAATTCAAGTATTGATTATATATAGTCTCTCACATGCTTGTGTAAGTGCTTGTATATATCCTAGAAATCTTAAATTTTACTATAAAAGGACGTGAGTAGAGACAAATTGAAAAAAGTCGATTAGTAAACAATTTTGAGACTTAAAATACTAGAGAGGCAATGATTTTGATCAAGGGATGAGAAAAACATGAAGAATGCAACTAGAGATCGAGTAGATAGCTACATCAAAGACAAACTTACAAGAAGATTCAATAGAAGAGAAAGGGAAAATTAGAATTATGATTTCTTTGTATTCTATTAGTTCTTCTTCATGTTTATCTTCAATTTTGTTTTTTATGATTAGTAAATAAATATTTTTAGTATCTAAGTATGATGAACCCTAGTTTGGGATAACAATATGTTTTAATCTTTTATTCAAAGAAAATATATTGATCAATTATTACGATTCAATTATATGTTTTATTCTTGTTTTAATATATCTAGAATATTAATGCAAGGTTTGATTTCATATGATTGAGATTAGGAAATCCTCTTATATAAATAGATTTATCATAATTAGAAAGAGTTGTATGCAAACTTAGAAATAGGCTGATATAAATTCTTTGGATTATGGTCAAACTTAATGGTAAAATTCATAAATCCATAATGCAGTTCTAGGCATTTTAAGTAGAAAGATTCTATTAATAACTGATAGAGTAGTTATTAATAATGTCGAGAGGGTTATTAACATAAGATAGAAATTTTTTCGGTCTAATAATTAATAATATAATTGCATAATAAAAGATTAATAATTTAATAAGTCTTAAGGGATTCATCACCTAGACAGTACTATTTAATATTGATTTTCTTCGTATTCTAATTGTCCCAAGTTCATAATTGTTTAATCTTAAATAAACTTTATTTTTAATTAAAAATCAAAAATTCCATTCATAGGCTAAATAATAGAAAATGAGTAACTACTAATAATTATTCTCTTCGTGGAAATGACCCGTATTTGTTTGTAATAGCTATAACCACGTTGTGTAGTTGCGATTAAATTAATATTAACCTTAATCTAGAGAGTCAATCAATATGCATTCTTTTTACTTTCCTTTTGTTTTGTGTACTTAGGTGTCAAAGACTTGCTGGGAAATTGTTAAATCATGCAAGAGCCGAATGATGCCCGCATGTAGTCTCTCCCTGTCTGCCCCTTCCACTTTGTCTTGGTTGGGGCAGGATGGTTTCCGGATTCTTGAATTCATGATTGAAAATTGTGAATAATGATGTGTGTTAGCAATGGCAGCTTCATTATTTTCTTATTTTTCCTTTTCTCGATCAGCTCCATTGCAGCTTAATGATTGCAAAGATGTTCCTCTTTCGGATGCTAACATTATGGATTCATTGTCTAAATGATTCTTTGAGCACTGGTAATTGGCCCACCTTTTGGTTGAATTTTGCTTCGATATAATCCCCCAATCCCAAAGTGGATGAAGGTTCGCTTGACGAGATCATCGAGTTAACCTATAAAATGAATTTCCACAGCCAGACCTTGACAAAATAAAGAAGTATCATCACAAACTCGAAATGCACCACTATCCTTTTGCGGTGGCCATGATGATCGTCATTTGGAACTTGTGTCCGTGTTAAATTTTCAGGACATGTAATTTCTTGAGTAATCATGCTCATTTTGGCAAAACATATTTTTGGCAGGCTTGGCTCTATCTGTTTATAAATACAATAACTTGCTTTTCTTAAAAAGTGAAAGTTCACAGGGAATTGAGGTTGGCAGTCACTCACGGGTAGCTTAGCGGTAAAAAGGAGGAGAGGATTGTGAGAGAGGTTGTGGGTTCGAATCTTGGGAGGAGCAGCCTCTATTTGAGGTGATGTAATCCTCCTGATAATGATGACCCATTTTTTAGAAACAGATACCTCTGATATTGACTAGGATCAGACCCGGATTTACCCATCTATAAGTCTGAGTAGGTGGCTCATAGGTCCTAGGTAGTCGGGCCAAGCCCGAACCCTGAGTTATAAAAAAAAAAGGCACGCTATAGCCCTCACGGGGTAGCCTAGCGGTAGAAAGGGGGAGGGGATTGTAAGAGAAGTCGTGGGTTCGAACCTTGAGAGGAGTAGCCTCTATTTGAGGTGATGTAATCCTCTAGGTAATGATGACCCATCCTTTGGATGCAGGTACCTCTGATACTAACTAGAATCAGACCTGGATTTACCCATCTATAAGTCTGAATGGATGGCTCATAGATCCCAGATAATCAGGCCAAGCCCGAACCCTGAGTTATCCAAAAAAAAAAAAAACAGGCACGCTATAGCCCCTTACAGGGCAGCCTAGCGATAGAAAGGGGGAGAGGATTGTGAGAGAGGTTGTGGGTTCGTACCTTGGGAGAAGCAGCCTCTATTTGAGGTGATGTAATCCCCTTGGTAATAATGACCCACCCTTTAGATGCAGGTACCTCTGATACTGACTAGGATCAGACCCGGATTTACCCATCTATGAGTTTGAGTGAGTGGTCCATAGGTCTCAAATAATCGGGTCAAACCCGAACCCTAAGTTATCCCAAAAAAAAAAAAAAAAAAGGCACGCTATAGTTTGATTCATAATAAGTTTTATGGCTATAGACTTGCAGGTACGGATAAGGCTTTTTCTCCTTGCCTTTTCACCGAAATGAACACCAAATCTGTAGATGGGGGGATATGACCAATATTCAGGAGAGCGTGGAAGAGAGCAAAACTAGACTTTAGCAAGAAACATGATCTTTAGTGACATTGTCTGCCATTTTTCTTCAGTGTTGCATTTACGAGGAAACCATTATATCAACAACTCCAAAAGGGGTGGATATTCTTTTCCGCAACAACTTAATGTGGTCTTCCATACATCTCCACTAACTCAACTTATGTAAGCCCATCCCTTGACCTCTTCACATGTGTGTAAGCCAAGTGTCTTCAATCCTTGGCCATATCTAGCTACCTAACTAGTAGTTTAGGCTGTCAAGTCAACGATTCTAAGTCTTTAGATGTAATATTTGAGTGGCAAATCCTATCGCGTATCGAATGTATGGATTCAGACCCGTGTGTCCAATTTGGCAGATGTTTCACCAGGTCTGTATAATTAACTTGGAAACATGCTTAAAGAACTCTATATTTCGCAGTTCAGACTTCAGAACCATCATACACACTTGTTCTCCATCATTATTATAACAGATCAATTCAGGTCCCAGATGTATCTGTATGTATATGCGAAGTGTTGGAAATTGTATCATTAATCATTTCGCATAAAGCCTGAAGATGAGGTGTCACTATGAGAGAAACTATAGAGAACCATGTTACGTTTTGTTACATTTTTCATTATTATGTCTGTGAAATTCCGTTCAGACAGTCCCCCACCTTGCTGCTGGACCAAAACACTTCCTTTCAAGTTTTACCAAACCTTCTCTACTGAGAAAAGGGAATTTTTGGCCAAAGAGTCGCATCCAAGCCAATCTTTCCGGTCTTTCGCATTTAGTGTTTACTCTTATGTTAATTCAGGTACTTGCACATCCATTTACTTGGATGATAACATCTTTTATTATCTATTACAATTATGGGACTCGCATTCATTTTTAATTTGCTTTATTTCATCAAAAGGGACTAAATATTTAAGAGAGAGTAAAGAGAATTGAATGAATTCATTACATTGATGATTTTCTACATATGTGATTTCAGTTATTGAACAAGAATAACTAGTAATTAACCCGTATGTATTAATATTAGTACACTCTCTCAAAAAGAACTCTGGCAATGTGGTGGTTGATAGTCCCAGGATCACAGAAGGCTGTGTAGTAAAAGCTCTTGGCCACTGTGAGAAACGTCTCCTTCACATCTGAAGAAGAGTTCTGGTACACCAACTTCACGAGCTCCTGCATGTTAGACTCTATCTCTGGAGTTGTGACATTGTCACTGCTGGTATTTTGGCTGCCATTGTCAGATACCTGAAAATTTTTCAACCATCAAGAATGAATTTTAAGGATAAGATATGTAATTGTTAAACCCCACCAACTAAGAAATCAGTTTTAGGAGCCCACTTAGCCTTAGAATTGAAGTGGCTTGTCAATGGTAACTGAGTAGAGTTTTTGTTTAAACTCAAATTTAATTTCCTTTCTAGAACATGCTTGATTACTAGGAGGAGACGCGCAAAGATTGCAAAACATACCCATGTTAAAACCTGTTGGGACTTTACAGTTATTATAACTACAATTTGACGCTGGAAATGGTATTGAAAAATTTGTCCAGAGGGTACTGAAAAGCATACGAAAGTATTAAGGACGAGAGGTTTAACGTTTTCCGGTCACTAACCTTATGCTGCTGGTAATGACCAAGCTGATGGCATATTCTATCAGTAAGGTCGGCAAGTTTTTGATAAACAGGATAATCGGAATGGGACTCCTCGGACACCCAACGGCCAGCTGTAAGATTTATTGTCTGGACCAACAGCCGGGCTTCTCCTCGATGCCTGTCTCCTTCAGTTTCCCAGTTCGATAGCCAATTCTCCCACTAAATTAAACATTTACATGAAAATGATCAAAAAGAGTGCCAATTTAAAGCATAGGGAATTCAATTAGAAGTTCTGTGCTTAATTTGTGCAACTTAAGCAGATAGCCAATTTCACACTTCTTTTGTTCTTCATAAACATAACTGAGCTGACTACTTTTATTAGTTATGTTTTCAGTTTAGGCGTGTGTAGATTAGTTGGGGCTTTCCTGGAACTGGAATACGTAAATCCATCGGGGAAACATGCAAAGGTTAATCAGATAACTCACAGCGTGGCGTAAATCGTGGCTAATATCACGACCATGAGACACTAATGCATCGACGGAAAGACCATTCAGTGTTTCAAGCAGCAGTTGGAGGAGTTCGTGTCTTTTCTTCTTGGCATCCAAAATCCTGTCACCATACGTGTAAACATTTAACGTTCTTCCATTTACAGACTCACAAAGTTTGCTTTTTTATGTCAACATCATAGAATGACTAGTTACCTTCCATTTCCATTAAAACCTGAGGTGGTAGTACTAGTAGCCTTCTTGAAATCGTGAACAAAAGCACTTCTCAGCTCCCTAGAACTGTTATCCTCGTTGAAACAACTGTTGACGGACTCGAGCAAGATTCTTGTCTTAGCCCAAGCCAGTCGCTCCTTGGACCTTTCTGGCTCGAAAATGCTGGCTGCTGCCAAAAAGTAGGAAAAGAGGAGGCTTCTTTTGCTTATTCCCAAACTTCCCAGACTGCATTCATCGTACCACCTGTTTCACGCGCCAGTTTAGTATAACCTCGTGGTGCCCTTAAGAACATGGGTTATTCAGTATTCAGAATTTGTACACATATCGTAGTTTGGTTTACTTACTTTTGGAACTTGTCCCATTCGGCTCGTTGGATTGCTTGGCAGGTGTTGTAGTCTAACTTGCCGAGCTCCAGATATTCGTTGTTGTTGACAAAAGGCATCCTGCGTGACACATTAATTTCTTCAATAAGTTAATAGTACAATGAATCAACTTGAACGGCTTGTTTTTTTCTGTTTTACAAGATTTACATCCGACAGTAGACATATTAATAATATTTTTATCCATCAAAAGCAAATAAAAGTCCTAAAGATCTGATCCAATTTGCAAGCGAAGGAAGTTCAGAGTGGATTTTTCAACATTTTTGGCTAATCCGAGTCAGAGGACACGGTTGAACCAAGAACCAAACTTTTGACCAAAGAAAAGGAACAGTCACCTCACCTGTAAAGAGTCTTGCCAATCCAAACGTCATCTTCACCCCCGTACTGTTCTAAATAGGATCTTGTCTCCACTCTCGGCAAGATCGCGTACCATGGAACGTCCAATGCAAATTCCACCTACCCAATTTGTCTCCAGTTAGCGAAGTAGGCACTAAATCAACCCCATTTTAATTTTATTAATGATTTGAACCTTTTCTTTTCATAAACACACTATACATGGTGCAATTGCCTAATGTTACTGGCATTGACCCTTACAGAATTATTAATTTTATGTAAATTTAAACTGATGTATACCCACTAATTGGATACATTAAAGAAAACGAATGTACCTCTCCAGTCAAATCCTTGGTTATAATCCATTTATCTTGGAGCTCATTACGAATTCTCTTCTCTCTCAAAAATTTGGACGAATATTTCCTAGCATCCTCCATGATCTTCTCTCCTGGATACAGCACTTGAGAGGCTCTATACAAATTGAATATTCCCGTGACAGCCTGCGATGACTGTCCAGCAAAGCAGCAAAACTCGCCGTTTTTCTCAAAAAATTTGAACACATCTGCCAAAACATGCAAGACACTAGGAATATTACAACGTTGTTATATGGAGCATGTAGTTTTAGTTGCAAGGATTGTAGACACGTGTGCATTATTACCAGGTGAAACATCGTAACCGTGAAGTCTTAGTATACGGAATCCCATGGCTGTGTCGTCGATGTCGTGAACCTCGGAATTTCTTGCCCAGCAGATACCATCTTGTCTCCAGAACTTGTGAATATGCTTGACGCACTCTTTAATCTCCGGTTCGAAGTATCTTGAGATTCCAAGGCGGTTCAAGCGGTCAATAGCCCATATGTTCTCGAACAAATCCACGGGGTATACATTCGGGACTGAATTGACAAATGGCTCAGAATATTAACACTTGTGATTGCACAATGGAAAATGTTCAGTGCTTGCTAATGCTTACCTCCTCCTTTGTGTTTTTGGACCGCATTATTCAAATAGTTAAGGCATTTTTGGTCTTTAGTTTGCTGAAGTGCGTAGGCGGTGGAGGCTGGAGAGAACAAAAATGACCCGTCTTCGCATTGCAATTTTATGAGTTTATTCCAGTCCAAGTTTTGCATTCCCTCCAAGCTATGAAGAAGTGTTGTGGGCACTTTGTGTAATATGTCCTTTGGTATCCTATCCAACAAGCATAATTATTGCATTTAACACACATGTAAGAGAAAAGACTAGGACCATTAGCTTTAGGATAAACAGAAATAATACAAGATAGAGTTTACTTTAGTTTCATTTCATAAGCATAATGATGACGATGAGTTTGTGTAGAGTAAAGTACCTTGAGAGCTTTAGATTTCTCCTGTCATAAATCTCTTTCAGGATTGGAGCATCAGGAATTTCGATATCTAATTTACGGGCTATTTCGAGAAGCGAAGGGAAAGCAACTTCAAAGCCGATAGGCATGTGCTCAGGATCCTCGTCTTCTAGCTTGTGTAAATTGTTTTTGAAGAAGGCCAGGCCTGATATCATGTGATGATATGTCAGCTAATCAGCAAAATTACTTTTTTTTTTTTCGCTTATCTAAATCACCCCGATTAAATAATTACGTAGTATTTTCTACCTTGTTCGCATTTTTCGGGATGTACGTTCCAGGATTTCAGTGCAATAACACAGCCTAAGGTGTTGAGTATCCGATCATGAGCTTCAAAAATTTCATTATCACCCCATGATCCATCTGCGAGTTGATTGTCAATAATCCACTGAAGGGCAGATGGGAATTGAGGAGCACCACTTCCATTAAGGTCTTCCACAAGAGCAACCCATGCGGTGTCATAGGCCGATACGCTTATCTCTCCATCTTCCATTGAGCTCAACATCTTCTTAATTGTCTCCACTCGCTTGTTAATCTCCTTCCATAATGATACCTTTTCGACATAACAAACGTTAAATTGTCAATCCTGGCTTTTAGTGATGCAATAAGCTAAAAGCCACTAGCAATATATCTTCGAGAATCACCTTGAGAGCTTCCTCTTGTGTGTCATCTTCGACAATCTCATGCCACTTGAGTACCGGCGGGCCATTTTGTTTTTGTAATACTTCGGAGTACTCTACAAGCAAAAGGTTATAACATAAGACTAAAGTATCGTATATAGCTATTAGTAAAATTCTCCAACGTTTCAAGAAATTGTACCTTGGCTGCGAGCGTTGGATACAGCACTGCATCTAATGCGAGAACCAAAGTTCAGCCTTTTGTCCTTGGCTCCATTGAACCAGACACCTATTTAGAAAAAAGAACAAATAAGAGAGACGTGGATAAACCATACTCTGACCTAGTTTGATCTTTTTGGTAAAACTTTTCTCCTTTCTAAGAAGGAAAAACAAAAGCGCTAATCAGTGTAGCCTTCCTGGTGGATAAATTTGTGATGCTGCCATTAATTAGAAAGGAAAAACTTCAAAGCTCTTTTACAACACTTTCTTCCGAACATCTTTCTTTTGTTTTCTGTTTCTCCACTCTTAAGAGCCATTCTTTGGAGGTGTGATCAACAAAGAGAAACACAGACAACCGGAAGACAGATCAGAAAAAAAGAAAAAGAAGATGTAGATAGACAGCCCCGAAGTTAATAAAAAAGCCAATGCTAATAAACCCTTTTTGAACTTTCTCTATCAAACAACATCATCATCATGAACCTTGCACATGGACGCGCCAGCAATTTAAGAAGTAGTAGTGCAGAAAAGACCAGCAAGTATGGTCTGATGTGTATATAATAATACTAGAGGTCACAGGATTCGACACAAAGGTTTCAGTGTTGTGCAGCAATCAAGAAGAAACATTTTGAAAAATAAACTAAAGATGGTGAGGAATAAGCAGGAGGGAATTAGAGATATCAAAAAGAAAAGGGGGACTTACCAGGATGAAAAAGCAAAGAAGAGGAAGAGGGATTAGAGGAAGAGAAAGGTGGGGTGGCAGTAGCAGTAGCAGTAGGCAAGAGGTGGAAGGAAAGAGAAGACATGATAGATGGTTTGATGATGTTGGGGAGTTGTGGATAGAGTGGTTTTCTGTTGACGCTGTTGGTATTGTTTGCTGTGAAGAGCAAGAGAGGGGAAGGGGCATGAGTATTTAAAGGGATAGAGAGGGAAGAACGCAGACGGATTCGACTTGCTAAGAGATTCCCCCTAATAGGCTGCATGGGATCACCCGATCGAGCCTATGAAATGGAGGGCACTCTTGTCCTTTTCCTTTTTTTTTTTCCTTCCCCTTTTCTATCATTTTGTCATCAACAATTAAAAAACGAACACCAGCAATTAGTCGGAGTATGCCAAAGGCAAAAGAGTAAAAATTATTACTAGAAATTTTTCGAAGATGGTGTAATTTTCAGTTACATCTTATCTGAATTCACTGCATTTAAGGCATGTTAGTTATGCCTTTTTGGAAAGTAAGTGTAAATCTAGAAAAATGATTGAGGAAAATCTGTAGAATTGCATCTGTGGGAGCCATCAATAATTTCAAGTTGTTAGGCCATAAGACATAATAACAATGGTATATTATCTCACGGAGTAACCATATTTGTCCCCGTAACACCGGACAAAGCTAGCAGTTCCTGGTGCCGACTCCAACCATCATCAGGGATTTTGGTAAATCATAATCATGAGTGTTTTCCGCAAGTGCACCGGGGGCAATAATCACTAAGGAATTCTAAATTTGGAGGTTCATTAGTTAGCAATTTTATGGAAATTAAGCCCAAGCCCTTACTTTGTCTAGCTTGTGGTCAGTGGCACAAAACCAGGGGGGCATTGGTACATTATAAGCTTTTCATTGTCCTAATCATCGTATAGTGTGTCTAAAAAAAATCTCATTAACCAGAAATTTGTGGTTAATCCGACAGTAAATGGAACGAAAATGAATCAAATCGGTACATGGTACATGGAACGGAGTCAACAACAAAGTGGGTGCATGGGTAAAATATCAGAAACCACGGAGAGTGACTCGAATTGGTCCGACTTTGACTCCGCTTGTCCATCGCACCGCTGGTGTGCTTCATTTGACTGGTCAAGTAAAGGCAGCCACTGAGGACTCTGATTATACAACTACCGTAACCAATCCCATATGATTTGAATTTTACTAAAGAAATTCATGGATGCCAACAGAGAAATGTTTATGGCATCAGGCTCCACCTTCAAGTTTGTTAAAGTTACGCAGCATATGGAACACCAAATTCGCATTCCTGTAATACTTCCACCTGGATTGAACGAGGACACTATCTCTAATCTCTAGTAGTTAAGATCATCTTAATTTGAAAGTCACTGACTTAAATGCGCTTTCTCATAAATTAAGATCCTCCTGAACTTAAAAAAAAAAAAGAATTAGGGCAATTCTTTGAAATTTTGAGGGAGGGTGCCAAATTGGACTTCCAAACTGTTGAAAACTGTGGAGGAGGGCTTGCCCATATTCCAATGGCTTTTACTTGTCGTTTTCTGCTTTACTTCTTAATTTAGTATGTTTTGTGCCTCATGAAACTTAAGGGTTAATACAAACGTAAGGTCGGTCAAAGTTGTAACGTAGACATTAATTTTACACCTTAAATGAGTTTCTTGGTAGGCCGCCTTCTAAATATGACATTAAGTTGGGGCTGCTGGTGCTATGACTAGGAAAAATATAAGGCCGTCTACATCCAAGTAAGGTATTTGTTATTTTTTTTTTAAAAAAGTAAGGTATTTGTTGTTATATAAAAAGAAACTCGGGTATTTATTCCTTCAATTTTATTCACTGGAAGCAAAGAATTCAACTTTACCCAATAAAATATTTTATTGATTACATTTGAACAACAAATGTCATAATTTAGTCCATCTGCTTTGGATGCCCATATGTTCATTCCACTCCTGCTTTAATCATTGGTCGTCTTTGGCACGCCAGTTCTGTCTAAACAAATATTTCTTGCTTGGAATTTGAAGCACTTGGAAATTGAGGCAATACGATCGTATTAAATAACCCATAATAGTGTTGCTTGTTTGACAATACAAATTCATGAGCTATAATAAAGTCTCCCACATTGAGCAACAACATAAATCAAATCAGTAATGTTGAACACACAAAGTGACATGTATATCGGAATCATGGTTAAGATGCCCAATGCAACAACGTTTGACTGTTAACTTATGCCTATTCCGTATTCATACAAAGGTTAACCAATTCAGCATAGGCATTTGGCTTGCGACTGCTTTTTTTATTCCTGACTACTTTCCCGTTACCTTTTCTTTTTCTTTTCTTTTTTTTTTTTTGTCGTCTTTCCAAACTCAACAATATATTTTTGAGTATGCTACTGCTCGACAGGTAGGTAGTATGCTTAATTTTGTATGTAATGTAAAGCTAGCTATTCAGAATACAGGTCAATTTTTTACGATAATTATTTTAAATTAAAAGTATAAAATAACATTTTTTAAATTAGTCCCAACTTAGACTTACCTAAGGCTTAACTTTTCCAAAAGAATAATATCGTTTTATTTAAAATAGTTGAGTCTCAAGTCGAATATGAGCCTAACTTATTAAAAACATCTGAGTTTAAGCTCACGGGTCAGCCCATTGTCATCCCTAAATATAAAACCTATAATCCAAGTCAATTACCATGGATTACACTATGTATATGTAAATATGTTTTTATATATGATATAAATAATGTACAAAAATTAAACAAAAGCAAAGTATTTTATAAGAAGAGTTCTCAAAAGTCAACACTATTATTAAATATGCACAAACTCAATTTTTTAAATATGCATAAACTAGAAGATAAATCAGTTAAAAGACATAAGATGTCAAGAGTTTAATAATGTAATTTGAAGCGAAATTTAATTTTTTTTCAACTTATTAATTATATATTTTTTACTATAGGTATTAAAATGAAATTTTATTTAAAAAATTAAATCACCTCAACTTTAGATTATTAAAGTAACATCTCTTCCTTTAATAAAATTTTAAACAAAGAGCTTTAAAATGGCTAAACCTAAGTTTCATTAGATAAAAATAATTAAAAATTGTTGCATCCTTTTACTTTAATATTGTAAATAATCCTTTAATTTGACTTCCATTTTGATATATACAAAATACATTACGATGTTATGATGTTTATGAAGATCATCAAAATTTGAAAGTTTAAATAAATTGACAAGCCTATGAAATATAAATCCTTATTGGAGTGAAGATATATCTAAATTATTATCCTTTGCAAACGATCAATGATGTGATATTTTCACATTAATGACATGATATAAAAAGGGAGTTAATTGAAAAGATATTAGCTCAACTAAGGTAAAAAATCTTAGATTAGTGATAATGTTTTTTTACCTTATATGATTGCATAAGATATGAATAAACAATTCATCAAAAAAGTGGAGTTGTACTGAAAGATAACTGCTCAAGTTCCTTTATACAAAGAGGAACATTGTCCATTTCAATTTAACTAAATATCTCAAAGATTTCCACCAACTTAAGTGTCATAATGGTCATATCGAAAATGTTTTGGTATCTTTGACTTCTATTTTATGTATTTGCTATCATTAAGTCAAATTCAAAGCATCAAAAAAAAATTCTTGACGATATAATTTGTCATTATATCAGAGAACTAAAATTTTTAATCATTTATGTTTGGATAGCTCTAAACTCACCCTAAACAGTTTAGTTAAAAAAGGATGATGGACCCCTAAGATGGTAACTCAATATAGATAACTTATCCCTCTAATCTTTCACTGACCATAGAGACCATAAAACACCAAATTAATGTTCTTTTGTAGGAGTATTAAGAAAGACAATAGGTTCATATACTATAACACGATCTTATGGACTTTCCTCTACCCCACTACAATTATTACATTTAAGTTCACATTCTTTCCAAGCAAGACCTATATGTAAAAGAAACTCTATATTAGATGCATAGAGATGTAAAGATAGTCACTAATAACCCCCTCATTATATGGCATTATTGAAGAAATTATCACAAAAGCTTAAAATGTTAACATTGTAATCCTATAATGAATTGTTGGACTCAGTAGATAACATTCACAACTATCAAGAATTAATGGACCTCCATGAGGCAACAAATGTAATCAAGTCCAATGCCCTTTTTTCAACCTTGATGGGGAAATTGAGGTCATAGTGTTAGAGTATCTAACCAACGACTATTTCTTCATTCCAGTAACTTACATTTAGGTTTATGTCACTCTTTATTATCATCAGAAGGAGATCTAGGAATTTTGTTTATCTAATTTTAATCATTCAAAAAGAAGACAAAATTCTTAAAGATTACTTGTAGCAATTTAGTTTAAAGGCTATTCAAATATCAATGTAGGAGTAAAGATAACATTCTTGGCTTTCGCAAATGGGCTAAATCTAGTCCAACCCTTATGGAACTTGATGCAAAAAAGGGACCTCAAAACTTTGAAGAAGCTTATATAAGAGACCAAAAAGATTTAAACCTAAAATATATAAAGCAAAACTTGAGAAATATTAGACCTCCTAATCAAAATGTTTGGGAGAAGAAAAAAGGGGTTCAATCTTTATACATGAGGTAAAGAAAAGACCATAAAGAAACTAATACAAGAGTTAGCCCATGAGGCGAGAAGAGCAAAACCTTCCTTAATTTAATATATGGTAATAAATGGTGATCAATAACAAACCAAAAAGGATAAATGTGAATAATAAAAACGATATCAATATGTATTACCATTTATGTTAGGGGCATGTCCATAACATGAAATGTTATAGAAATTTACAAACAGCTAGTATAAACTTATCACACCACAGTAAACTCAATGGATTTTTAAAGGAAATTAATAAGGACAAATATGGAAAGGAAAGATATAGAAGTAGTAGGGTCCTCCTTTGAAGGTCATGCAAAAGAGATACATAAGCCTGATTTAAAGGATAATCCATATAATTATAAATTGAGACCACAAAAGTCTTGAGTAGACACAAAAATAGCCTTATCTAATAAATGAATTTCTCAAGACGAAGTGGATGGGATAAAAAAAGAGTAGAGTATCCAAAATTAACTTTCGAAAAGCTGAAGATCAGTCATTAATATAACCTCATGAGCATGACATGGTAATTACACTATTGATAGCCAATTTTCTTTCAAATTTTTTTTGGTAAATAGAGGCATTGTAATCAACATCCTATTTTAAGGCCTTAAAATAGATAGGTATGAATCATTTAAACTATGTTGACACACCTATGTTCAAATTTGGAGGAGAACATATATACACACAAAAAAAAGATTTCCTTGCTAGTGATATTAGTTACAAGCCCAAAAATGACTATAATGATGGTGAAGTTCTATATTGTGAGGGGACTATCAACTTATAATACTATAATAAAAAGGTTAATATTATGTACAATAAGAGCAATCCTCTCCCTTTATTATCTTCTCATAAAGTTTCTATAGCAAATAATTTAGTAGAAGTCCAAGAAGATCTATGTATAACTAAACAATTCCTATGACATCCTTAAAAGGAAAAAAATTATAAAAGAGTTAGATGTAAAAGACTTAATGAACTGAAAACATAATCAAGTGAAAATTAAACATATAATATAAGGAGATTATGAGAGCAAAAAGGCATTAAAATCAATATAATTATGGCTAAGTTTACCAAAAAGGTATTAGAATAATTACTAAAGAATCTCCAAGACATATTCACATAGCCTAATGAATATGTTAGGGATTAACGATGAAGTTATATCTCATAAGTTTAACGTAATGTTTTTTCAAGCCTATAAAATAAAATAAAAAAGAAAAATCTTCATTGAGTGTCAACATGCCATCGAGCATGTTATACCATAATTTTCTAAAAAAATTTGTTCATATGTAAAATAAAATAAAAAAGAAAAACTTCATTAAGTGACAACATGCCATCGAGGATGTTAGATCATAATTTTTTTTAAATTTGGTCATATGTTTCTTAATTTCTAATAACATTTTAGTTATGGATTTATAGTTGAAATGTTATGTATAGGCTTGAATGAATTATTAATTTTGTGCAATTATTAGGATGGTGTACGATGTGATTAAATTAAACTTAAATAAAAGAGTATGATAAAGAGACATTAATCTAATATAATGTCAAAATTAAATAATATTTGGTATTTCAAGCAAACAAATTTATATAAATATTAGGATTAGGTGACTCAATAATTTTCATAAGAGAAATATCTATATTTCATAAGGAAACATCAAAATCTTATATCAAATTTAAATAAAAGAATTGGGTGAATTGAATGCATGAATTCATTTAGTTGTCACCACCGAATATTGTTCAACATTTTGATCATAAATTCTAATATAAATATCATATTGAGGTGATTCAAGAAGTTATGAAAAATAAGATAATTTTCTACAACTCTTAAAAGAGATATCTAGATTTGATATCATCTATCTAGACCTCTGATAGTGATGTGATTTCTTTATAAAATGATGTCTCAGTAGCCAAACCTTTTAAATGTCAACTTTTAAAAACACTTTTTCTTATTTTTTTAGACATGTAGAGACAAATAGGCTTGTGAATTATGATTTTGGGTGTCAGTGAACACTTACAACTACATGTAATCAATTATGGATGCATTTATATAGTTAGTTCCCTATATGCATGCATAATGTGTGAATAAATGAATGTTGTTGACTATATGATTCAAGGCCTAAAAGGGCAATGGTTACATATATGCGTATGTTATGACGATGAGTATAGTTGGTTAAAGCTATAATGGGACAAGTACTATTCTTACCAAACGCAAATTAGTTAGGACTACAATGGGATAAGTAACATTTTATTGGTTAAAACGAATTAATCAATGCCAAAATATGGTAGGTTCTATTGGTAAAGATGAATTAGCAAATGTGCATCATAGGCTTATATATGTCTTACATGAAACTTGGCACTATAGAGTTGCAATTTATGTTTCTTATTTGAACTAGTGCACTTGTATGTTTATTTTCCTTGGTAAGTGCATCAAAGAGAATTACATTTATCAATTAGGCACGATGATGAAATTTTCTTATATATAATGGTAAATGGGGATTTTTAATCTCTATTTGTATATTAATTTTTTTATTTGGCAATATACTACCTTAATTTTTACATTTTCATGTGAAGAGCAAATAAAGGAGAAGTTAAAGCATATAAGAGGGGTTTGAGTTATGTACTTTACTTTATATGGATCTTGTTATTTTTTAGAAAAATGATTTTTTTTTATTTTAGTAGACTTTATAGGAGTATTTTTTGTTGTTGATTACTTTAGGATTTACTTATATATGATTATTTGTATAATGAAGATTAGTTGATGAGAACTTAGTTGTTTGTGTTTTTATTGAGTCGTCTTAAAGGTGGTTAGTCTTAGCTTAATAGTGAGTATAGGAGGAGTTTCATCAGGGAAATCAATTACTTTGAGTACCTCTCTAATGTAATGATAGTTAGGAAGGTCGATGGAAAATAGAGAATATGTATAGACTTCACATACTTAAACAAAGAGTCCTCAAAAGGTAGATACCTTTTACTAAAGATATGCCAATTAGAAAATGTAACTTTAGGGCAAAAAATGCTAAGCTTTTTAAATGCTTTCTTAGGACATATTAAGATAAGGATGAATAAAGCAGATAAAGAAAATAATTATTTCATCATGCATAAATAGACTGACTATTATAAAGTCAAAAAGAACCTATTAACTAGTGAACCTTGTCTTTTGCAAAAAAAAAATAGAGGAAGTTGGAAGCATATGTGAATGATATGATAATAAAGACAAGGGAGAGACAAGATTATGAATCTACAAGGGAGAGATAAGATCATGAATCTGATAATAAAGATAAGGGAGAGACAAGATTATGAATCTACAAGGGAGAGATAAGATCTTGAATCTAACCTAAGAGAGTGCTTCGATACCCTGGGATGTATATCTTGAAACTAAACCTTGAAAAAATACAACTTAGAGTAAGAGTATAAAAGCTCCTTGGATTCATAGTCACTCACAAAGGAATAAATGAAAACATATAAACGTTAAAGCTATCAAATAAATAAAACCATAAAAAATGTGAAAAAAGTACAAATGTTCACGAGTAAGGTAACAAGTTTATTTTCTTATCAAGATTAATTGATCGATAACTATCCATTTTTAAGATAGCATAAAGTTTAAACTAGTTCAAGTTAATTGATGAGTTCCAATAAACCTTTGAACAATTAAAGAATTACTTATGGAGTCTACTACTTTTGTGAACTCCAAAATTATAAAAACCATTATAAAACTACATAATATTTTGTATGTAACCTTAAAGTTTATTTTTGTTGGGATGGAAGTTAATATTTAAACACCAATATATTATGTGAACAAAATATTACTAAGCCCTTATTTGAAGTATCTAAAACTAGAAAAGGTAGCTTATGCACTGCTTATTAGCATAAGAAAGTTAAGGTGTTATTATAACATCCACTATAGTAAGAAATGTATAGATCTCCCATCAAGACATGTATTGTATAAATAAGATGTTTCAGGAAGGCTAGTGTGGTGGTCAATTGAACTAAGAAATTTTAACATCATGTCTATCTTAAAGAACTCCTTCAAATCTCAAGTCATTACGAACTTTATACTTAAGATGGAAATATTAGTTGAAAGAGAGGAAGAAATCGATAGAAATGGAAGTCATTATAGACATTATATGTAAATAGAGCTATAAGAGAGATGGATAATGGCAAATCGATAGAAATGGAAGTTATTATAGTCATTATATGTAAATAGAGTTATAAGAGAGATGGATAGCGGCATATGAGTATATTTAAAAGGACCAATACACTTACAATGATAATAAGTAGTCCAAAACAAGTTTAAAATATCAAATAACGAGTTATAATATGAGGTAATGCTCTTTTGGAGTAAACTTAATCTATGAGCTTCAGGTTTAATCTATAATAATAAAATCAAATTCATAGCTTATGTGAACAAACTCAATGACATTTATGAAGTAAAGTAAGAAAACCTTAAAAAATATAAAGAAAATTAAGGCACATTATGGAACACGTACAAGAAAATATTAAACTGAAACCCCAATAAAAACTTACAAGGCATACCACCTATTTAAAGTCAGAGCTTATGGTGTGCAATACCTCATAAAGTGTTTCATAAAGATCAAATAAAGACAATTAACATCAAAATAAATAAGTGGACATAATAGTTGAAAATCAAGAAATTAAATATACCAATCAAAAGATATATAATATAAGAGAATTTACTTAAAGATTAAAGACAAAAAAAAAGCATGTCACATGCACCAATTTATTTAGTAGTGGATGGACAATTATTTGAAGATCTTACACCTTATCATACTTAAGTTGTGATTCAAAATCATAAATACAAAATATCATTACTGAAAATCACAAATGTGAATGCACAACACATTAAAAGGGATCTACACTTGATCAAAGGATCCTTAGGCAAGGGTATTTTTGGATAATAATCAAACAAGATGCAAATGGTTTCATAAAAAATGTGATAGGTCTAGAAAGCATTCCAACCTACAATACACACCAATAGTAGACTATACAATTCTAATTAGCGTAATTCTATTCATATGTTGAGAAATAGATATCCTAAGTCCATTCCTCCTTCCTCCAATGTGAGGTAACTAAACTTTATAATAAGGTATGGGTGAACCCATCGAAGAATATAATAGAGGATGTTGAATTTTATAAGGAAATTTTCATAAGTATTATGTGCCAATTGGTTATTATAATTAATAAAGAATCTTAATTTAATTGTAGGGCATTTAAAAAGTTATATAAAAAAATCAGAACATCAAGTATCATTTTGCATTAGTCACATTGTGTTCCTTAGTTTGAAAAAAGAACCTTACAAGTCAAAAGGTCTTCGGTCCAGGTAAATTCTACTTCAGCTTCCTAGTTTCAAAGAGAAAAATTTTAAAGGAAAAAAAGGACCTATATCTAATTATTAAGGGTTATAAAAAATTATAGTTATTTTATAACTTATAAGGTCGAATAAGAACTTTAAAAAAGTTCAATGGATAACATGCATATTAATACTTATTAAAAACAAAATAAAGCATACGTTTTAATAAGTCTGAGTTAAAAAGAAA
>JANIHY010000004.1:24486847-24497250 GCA_027479065.1 Erythroxylum brevipes | reverse complement strand
CATGTTTTTATTTTTATTTGTAAAAAAAAGAAACTAAAAATAAAAAATACATTAAAAAAATAAAAGTCAAAGATGATGGCCTAATACGGAAGAAAATGTAAAACCTAGGTAATGACGTGCTGGTAGCAAATCTGAAGATCGTCTGTGAAGCCGACACTTTGGATGGTAGTCTGATAGGGAAATTACATCCAAAGAAAAAGTTTGAAGAGCTTTGAAGTTGAATATATTTTTCATATGCTTAATACAATACTGCTTTTCAAATATGATTACGAAAATGTACAATCATTTCTTATTTATAAACATTGACCAAGTATTCTTCTTTTAGTCATTTAAAAAATTGAAATTAAATTAATAAAAATTTAAAATAAAATTGAAGAATTGAAATAGATACTTTTTTTTTACAAACTTTTTTTAAAAAGTGAAATAACTAACAAATACCAATGTAGAAAATTGGACTCGTATTAAGTATGTAAAATTAGAAACGTCAAGAGAGAAAAGCGTGAAAATCACGTGATTTGGACTGGAGGATTTTTCCTGCTTTGGAGGCTCCCCTGCTTTAAAATAACAATACCCAAGCAGCGTTCTTTGATTTGAGAATCCCAGTCTCAATCTTTGAATATTATATGATTACAGAAGTAAATATGGGTGGCCCTGGCCCTGACTCTTGCATGGGCGGCCTTTTCCCTTTCCAACTTCTTCCATCATCGGTTGACTTTACCCAAAAGAACACTAAAGAAAACAAGAGACTTTAAATCTTCTTCCTGTATGAAAATTAATAGAATGAAGTCAGGGAGTAGTAGAGAATTTCATCTGATGGTATACACTTATACTATACAGCAAGAGGAAGATTTAAAGTTACGAGAACAAAATATGTATTTTCGTATATCATGTGGAGTTTACTCTTTAAGCACGTAGTCAAATGAATTAGTCTATTTAATATCATGCTTGATCTAAACTTTAAGCACGTAGTCAAATGAATTAGTCTATTTATACCATGCTTGATGGGGTGGCTATTGGCTAATTCTAAATGATTCGAGTCGCTTTCTCGTAATTCATCAATAAGTAAATTCCGGGAAATTGCTTGTGAGTTGATTCAAAGAAGAAAATATGGACAAAAGAGTAATCGCTGATTGGAGTATGAGAACTATACGTGTACGAAAGTACTTACTGCTTCTACACAACCAATGATGCAATGGTTTAATTAATTAATTAATCAATTGATGGGACTAGATGCTATTCTTGTTATTATAATCCTATAAGTTTTTTTTTTTAAGCATGGTCATTTAAATATCAAATGGACAAATACACCGTTAAAATTTAGAGATTAAATTGATATATAGTAAAAATTGAACAAATTTTTAAATAAAGTTAAAATCTGGGTTAAATAATGATTAATTTATTTATTCTTGTTTATAAAAAAGTTAATTTAAAAAATTGAGTAATTAATTAATAAATTAATCGATTATTTTTAATAATATAATAAATCAAAATTAAAATTAAACAGAGTTAGTTCGGTTTTTAAATGATTGATCAAAATATTACCGAATACACAATAGAGCAACCAGGTGTTAATGTATTATTGCATAGCATACTAGTTCTTCATTTGCTTTGCTTACTTGATATACGAATACCAACCAATATTCTATACCTATGACTAAGAAATTCCGCGCCCATGAAGTAGTATTCAATTGAGTGACACAGACGTCATTAACGTTAATTCTCAACTTGGCAATCATAACCTATACTGGAAGGATCGTCCCTTCTATTTATTCTATTTTCAATGTATTTCAAGCCTTTTAATTTATTCATTGTAAGTAACAAATGGAATAAATGAAAGAGCTTAAGAACAAAGTGGAATAGGCTATTTCCCACCCATACGGGTCTCTGTCAATGTTATCTGAGGACCCCATTCATTTTGACAATTATTCATTACTAGTGTTTTTGATCAAAGCTAATTGCACCTCCTACCTACTACTACTCAGCTTCTTTTGTCTAGCCTTTGCTGACCTATATATATGGTTCAATCTGATTTTGCTGAGGTTGGGCGTCTTGTTTGAATCCATGAGCTCAATTAACTTCAACTAGGAAGTATTTGCAAAACAATAAGGCATACCAGGGGTTGATCGCCGGCAGGCCCCTTCGATGCCTAAGTTAGTTCTTTTTTTCGTAGGTTTTGTGGTTATGAATAGAGAGTAATAGGGTTTTCTTGGTCATACCTGCGTTATGAGGAGATAATGAACTTATATAGTAAATATCTGCCGGGTTTAACTCATCATCTTAGGAATGGGTCGATCCGCCCACATGTCATCCTAGGGTTGGACCTAGACCTAGCACGACTAACCCGACCATAAGCCCCCTACTCTTCGAGTCCGATCAGGGAGAAGGATCGATGGAATACATAGGGTTCGTGCAGCTCGCCTGGATGACAGCTCATGATAGGCTCGACCGATCGAACATCGACGTCTAGTTAGAGCACTGAGTTTAATCATTATCTACGGCACGTATCCTCTGACGGATTTTCAAAATTTGAAAGGGAGCGTCCTTTCATGTTGCTTTATGGTCATGCGCGTCTTTTCAACAGTTGCGCCGCTCCGGGTGTTTGACAACCCTAATTTGCCACGACTCAGGTTTTGCCACGCGTCTAACTTCGATTGGTGCGCCCGTTCGATAACTGCTTGGAATTGACAAATTTCCTTTACTATCGTTTCTACACATTCTCTCCACTCTTCATCTTTTTGCTTGCAGTCATCGGAATTTCCTTCTCACCGCTATCCAAACTCCAAACCTCAGTCACCGAACTAGGTACGTCCTCTCTCCTTTCCTCGTCCTATACATTTCCTTTTTAGTAGCCATGTCGTCGACCAGCCTTAGGAGTGAATCTAGACTTAGGGATGAAACCACCACCTCATCCTCTTTTTCATCGTCTCCTCGTCGATCTTCATCGCAAACGCCTACGAGACTTAACGAAGAAGTAGATACAACCCAGAAAGAGCTCCACCGGGAACTGGCTGCCGAAAGTGCTTTACGAATTGTTGGGCCGCTTGAGAGAGCGGCAGAAGCGATGGAGGAGCCGTAGGTGGGGGAAATGAAGCGCCGGACGTAGAGGAAAATGAAGAAATCACGACGAGTGACCGGAAAGATGGGCAAGTCGTTGAAAAGCCACCGAGCGACCCATCGACGATGACCGAAAGGGAATTGAATCGATCAATCATCAAAAATAATATCCCTTCGTCCTGGGGACCTAGGTTGGCATGCAAGAACGAGCGGATCTATAGCAATATGGGAAGCTATTTTGCTGTTTCAGACAACTTTTACTCGATCGGTGATATGAGGCTTCCGTATGTCCCAATCATCGATGAGGTATGATGCGCCTATAAATTAATGTCGAGCTAGATCTCCCCGAATAATTGGAGGTTCATTAACGGTCTTGCCCTATTGTGCCATCATTTTGGGTATCCCCCATGGGTCGGTATTCTGCGTCACTTTTTGAGAATGAATCAAAGCTCAATCACTGGGGCCGGGATCCCTCATTTCTAGTATAAAGACGCTAGGTATCGTCATGCTGGAACAGTTTCGTTAGTCAAGGCCTAGAGGACGAAGTACTTCTTTGTGAGGCCCCCGGGATCTACCTTTGAGTCCAGGCCGTGGAGGTATCCCCTAGCGGAGCAATGGAACGACACTTCTAGTTTGTCCTTTACTAGAGAGGAATCTGAAGTGATCGACCGAATTAAGGCACTCGGTTGGTATGGTTTCGACCGTCTTATTCTGGAGTATCGTGGAGGGGTATCGGCCAATGTCTTTTTAATTAACCACCCACCTCGGATTAACGGGCTAGAAGAAGAAACTGCCCCTTCTGGTTGACTCCTCATAGTTTAACTGCCTTTTTTATGAATATTAGTTTCGATTTCTAGCCTGCTTCTATAATTGTGCAGCCATGTTGAAGCTTAAGAATCTCACCTCGCCCTCCAATTCTCCCAAGTCCAAAAGCCAGCGCAAAGTCACTTGACCTTCCTTGAAAATGAAGGAGCGAAGCAAAAAGGTGGAGGTCAGCAAAGATATCGCTCAGCCGACTGCACCTAACAAGTCCACAACGCTGCTGACCTAATCGGCTGATGAGGACCAAGTGGTTGTGGAAGAAGAGGTGGAACGACCACTTAAAAGAAAGAAGACCACTCAGAGTATTGAGTGATCGCCTCGCCATTTGGACAAAGGTAAAGGGAAGGAGCAAGTGCCTAGCTCCGAAGAGTGGGTGTCCACGATCAGTCTAAATAAGGTTGCATCGCTTAGGGACACCAATGTGGCTCTTCATGTTGCTCAGAAGATTGTCCCTCCTACAGACGAAGAGTTTTTGGATCCGTTGGGCGACAAAGAGTTGATGGACGGTCTTGTGAGCGGCTTAGCAGAGGTAATCTCCAACCCCACTTTTTTTGTTAACAAAGTTCTTCTTCGTAGAATCTGGCGTTTGCCTCTGGAATGTACCAGCGTATTGATTGGTTCGCTGAAGTCACCCTGTCGATGGACCAGGAGATTAAAGATCTTCTTAGCCAGGTTACCATTTTGAGCATTCAACTTTCAGAGATGGAGGAGGAGAAGAATAGAGCGGTTGCGTCAAGGGACGAGGTGGAGGAGGAGAAGAACAGAGCGGTTGTGTCAAGGGACGAGTTAGAAAAAGAGTACCGAGCATTGCAGCTCAATAATGAGGGCATGAAGGAGGAAGTTCTCAATGCCAATGCTAGAGCCAATATGAAAAAAGAGCTCCGTTAGAAAGTCCTCCATGACTGCCACGAAGTGCTGCTGCATAAAGTAAGGGCTGAGAACAAATTGCTTGAGCTACAAAGCTCTGTCAAAGAACAGAGGGTTGAGGCAATCAAATGATGGAAGAAGCGGTTTTTAAATGATGAATGCAAAGAATTTGCTTGTGATTTGGCTCTTTCCATCCTGAGAAATTGCCATGGCATTCTCTTCCCTGATGGATCGGACCATCCTTCGTTCAAGGACTTTGCCGAGCCAATGCTTCCCACAGAGCTTGGCCTTTCACTTGAGGAGGTGAAGGAGATAGCTGAGAAAGACGAAGAGACATTACCGGATGAGCTGCTGGACCTTAGTTTAAATGAGGAAGAAGAGCGAGCTCACGGGGGTGTCTCTCCAGTTGCTCCTTCAGACCTTGATCCTATCTCAGCTGCTTTGTCGACCTCTAAAACTACTCCTCCCACCGATCTAGCTACTGGTACTTCTCCCCCTACTGAGGGGCCAAAGTGATTTATGTAATAGAACCTTCAAAGCTCATCTAGTCCGGCTTGTGACCAGAACAAATATATGAGGAAATAAAACCTCTCTTATTTTTGTCCTCCATTGTCTTCTTTATTATGTGAATTAGGATTAGACTGTCATTGGTTTCGTATAGGAGACCGTTTTTTCAAATGATAGGCAACGAACGAGTTCGTTCGATTCACATTGATCGGTAGTGAAGTTCAAGATAATCATGGCTGAACGATGCGAAGGAACCTGACCAAACGATGCGGAGGCCGAGAGATCTAAGATTGCTTTCTTGGTATCACCTGGTTCTAAGATCCAGCCTTGGTAACCTGGCTGAACGATGTTGAGGCCAAGCGATCCAAGATTGTTTTCTTGGTATTGTCTGGTTCCAAGATTCGGTCTTGGTAACCTAGCCGAGCGATGTTGAGGTAGAGCGATCCAAGATTGTTTTCTTGACATTGCCTAGTTTCAAGATCTGGTCTTGGTAACCTGGCCGAGCGATCCAAGATTGTTTTCTTGGCATCGCCTGGTTGCAAGATCCGGTCTTGGTAACCTGGCCGAACGATGTTGATGACAATCAGTCGGTATAATTTTCTCCCTTTAGCCCAACTTAACGAGACTTTTTCTTCCAAGAAGTTTGGAACCCTTTATTGATGATGATAAGGGCATGGGTCGTTAAAAAACCTAATTAGGAAGGTCAAAAAAAAGGTACCCACTAGTTACATACAAAGAAATGAATGAATTGAAGTAAAACTTATCTATTGGTAAAACATCTTCAGGTTTTGGGAATTCTAGGGCCTCGATAGAATCTTGTCGTTCGTGTCGTGTAGGACGTAAGAGCCGTGTCCGGCTTGTTTGACCACTTGATAGGGTCCTTCCCATGTCTGACCGATCTTTTCAGGATGTTTCCCTGCCGCCTCGGTCTTTCTTAGAACATAACCACCAATCTATATGTCGCTCGGCCTTACCCTTTTGTTGAAAAACTTTATTATTTTTGTCTGATGGCTTCTGAACGAGCGGCTGCCCTATCCCTGTCTTCACTGAGAAGTACAAGTTCTACCTTGCGAGCTTCATTATTCCGTTCTTTTTGATAACTCGAAACTCTTTGGTTGGGCAGTACCACTTCTACTGGAACCAAAGCTTCTGCCCCAAAGGTCATTCTAAACGACATTTCTCCTGGGGCTCCGTTTGGGGTTGTTTTGTATGCCCACAACACGTCGTCTAATTCATCTACCCACGTCTTACGTCCATCTAAGCACTTCTTGATAATAGGCTGAGACAATTGCTCTGAGAGAGTTTTGGATGGCTCTTCCAATTATTGCGTTATACGCTCCGACAAACTTTACAATCAAGAATTAAACATTCCTCTCTATTTGATGTGGCTTTTGTCTGAATTTTACGTTCAAGAAAACTCGAGCGAATAGGTAGGCCGATGCTCCTGTTACCCCTTTGATGAGTCCCTTTATTGGCAATAATCGCTCCTTCGGTATCTCCATATGCTTAAATGCATCATAATATAGTAGGTCGACCGAGCTACCTATGTCAATCATCACCCGTTTCACCTCGCTACCATCCATATTCAAGGTGACCACTAATGCATCATCATGAGGACAGCTAACACCTTCCAGATCATATTCGTCAAACGAGATCATCCCATCGTTTTGCCTCTTTTTCTTTGCTGATAAGTCTTCAGCGACCTGCCTGGCATACCTCTTTCTCCCTCTAACGGTGGACCCTCCTGTTGCGCTGCCACCAGAAATCATGTTTATGACCCTAACCGGTCGGTCGTCTTGTTGTTCGGCATTTCTGTCACCTCTTACCCTGGATTGTCTTCTTGTATCGCGTCGGTCGTTTGAATTCCTGTTCTGCCCTGCTCCATCGTTCATACCATTTTGCTTCCAAGGCTTTCGCCAGTTATCAGACCGACCTCTCTTATCCTCATTATCCCGTTCGGCATTTGTACCGTGCTTCAAAAATCTACCCAGCCTTCCCCTTTGAATAAGGAATTCAATTTCTCGCTTTAAGTCCCAACAGTCCTCTGTGTCATGACCTACATCTCTATGGAAACGACAATATAAAGCAGAATCCTTTTTTTAGGGGAGTTTTCAACTTATTAGGTTCTTGAAGGAATTCCCCTTCTGCTCTCATGGCTGTTAGTACTTCCGCATACCACTTGTTGAGCGGGGTGAAGGATTCTCATCGTTGGTCCTTTCAGTCGGTCAGCTTCTTCCAGCTAGACTGATCCTTCTGTCGCTTGTATGAATCATCTATTCTGCCACTTGGTCAGTGGTCATTTGCCCTACGTTTTGTGTTTTTTCAACACTTCCTCGAGCTGGATATACTTATCCGCCTGATTTCTTATCTCTTGAATAGACTTAGGTTGATCAAGGGCCAATGACTTTTTGAACTCTTCATCCCTCGTGTTGCTCATAAGGGCAGTTAACATGGACGAGCAGGTGGGTCAAGGACTTCAAGAACTTCATTGTTAAACCGAGTGATGAACTCCTATAAACTTTCGTTCCTTCCTTGCGTCAGCTGCATCACTTCCAAGATAGTCTTCTGTGGCCGTTTACTTGTAGCAAACTAGTTGGGGAATAACAGCCTAAAATCCTCAAAGCAAGTGATGTAATGTAGGGGTAAACTGTTGAACCATCGCCGGGCTCCTTCTTGAAAGGCTGTACAGAAAGCCTTACATTGAATGGCATCGGAGATGCAATGCAGGTTCATCATCGACTGAAAGTATTGAAGATAGTCGAGGGGATCGGTCTTTCCGGTATATTTCTCAGGCATTGGTATCTTAGTACGGACTGCTGGAAGGCTATCCAATATCTCCTGAGTGAAAGGAGAGTTGTATTGTGTTGATGGCTGATCCGAACGGGAATTCATGGCCATATTGATTCGATCGTCCACGATTTTTTCAAGAGTTTTAGCAGAATGGCGATCGGCTATCATACCTTTCTGTCGAGGGGGGGTTCGCTGCTGTTCAACGGGGGTTCGTTGCTATTCTGTCTGAGATTGTAAGATTTGGCGAATCAATAGATCGGTCACTTCCTCTATTTGTCTTAAGGTAAGGGAGATTTGTTGTGGGGCAGGAGGTTTTGTGTTTAGGGGGTGTTGGATGTGAGGGTGTGAATTGTTCCTGGCGTTATCCTCTAGGACTACGCTCTGCTCTTCTTGATCTCAGTTTTGGGGTGGTAGTTGGTCATTCAAATGTGAAGATTGTGTTTGATTATTTGGGTTTAATGGGGGTAGCTCGTATGTGCTAGGGTTTTGGGTGATGGGTGAAAGGGCGGCGACAGGTAATCGCAAGCCCATTCATTGTAGTGCAAGTGCCACGACAGCGGCTACATCCGGATTTGTTGCTGCCGTCTGACTTATCTGAGTGCTTCTGCATGTGATGCCCTGACGTCTGACCCCACGGTGGGTGCCAACTGGTTCTGTCTGATTTTGCTGAGGCTGGGCATCATTGTTTGGATCCATGAGCTCAATTAACTTCAATCAAGAAGTATCTGCAAAACAATAAGGCAAACCGAGGGTTGATCGTCGGCAAGCCCCTCCGATGCTTAAGTTAGTTCTTTTTTCGTAGGTTTGTGGCTATGAATAGAGAGAGCAATAGGGTTTTCTAGGTCATACCCCGCATTATGAGGAGATAATGAACTTATATAGTAAATACCTGCCGAGTTTAACTCATCATCTTGGGAATGGGTCGATCGACCCACATGCCTTCCTAGGGTTGAACCTGGGCCTAGCATGACCGACCCAACTAGATTGTATTTCATGTTTAGTACATAAAGAACATTATCTAATGCAAATTTGAAATTGGAGGTGTTTAAAGAAGTGGAACCAATGTGTGTTATGGGAAGACTTGTGCCATCTCTAATCAAAATGTCATCAGTGGCTTCACGTGGTGTATAAAGAGATGTTGCTTAAGTCAGAAGTGATATGATGAGTTGCAGCATTGTCCATTAGTCATTTTTTGTTTGTTGTAACACAGTTGGCTTGGGGTTAAGATGAAGATGTGGAACTTGTGGTTAAATTGCCATTTGTAATTGGAATCACTTGGTATGAGGGATAATTTCTTGCTTTATGACCTTGGATTCTGCATATTTGACAGTAGCATTGGTAAGGACATAGTGGTTAGACTTACGGTTCTGATTGCCATTACAACAGGCTGAATTATTTGAGTTTCAACTATTTGACTAGTGGGAGGAGTAGAGTTTTTTCTTTTTCCATTGAAGTTTTGACTGACATAGTTTGTAGAGGCTGGAAAGTGGGCTAGTTCTGTTTTACTATTGACACTAAAAGCTTCAAAATGAAAAAGCTTTTCATGCAATTCATCAAATGATACAGGGTTGTCTCTTGCTTGAACTGCATGAACTAATTCTTTACAATCTTCGTCAAGGGCAACAAGAATCTTATCAGTGAATTCTTCCTCAAATAATGGTGCACCAAGGATGGCCAATTCGTCAGCCTTGATTTTGATTGTTTGTAGAAATTCTGTGATGGACGTAGTACTTGTTAATGTTTTTGAGTTGATTCTTGATATGTTTGATTCTTCCTCGTGATAGTTTGGCATAAATGTTGGCTAGAGTGGGCCATGCTTCTTTGGAGGTTTTGCAGTGGCTATGAGTGGAATGATTTATGGTGAGATGAAGCCAATTATGACTTTTCATCCCAAATAATTTATGCTTCCTCACGTTGACATACATTACCAAGTTTGAAACATAACCATCGGGAAACTTTAGACTTTTCGACCATTCACACAATATTTTCTTTTATTTTTTGTCCAAAGTGTAACATGTTTTCGAATTTTTACTGAAGCGAATATCTTTATGTAACTCATTCCTTCTGCAAAAAAGTTGTAAATTAACTCGAGATTTTGCGTTGTCTTTTGTCCTCCCTTCAATGTTCATTATAGTATTGAATAAATTGTCAAAAATATTTTTAAATATGCATCACATCTAGATTATGATGTATCAAATTAGTTTTCCAATATGGTAAATCCCAAAAGATGCTTCATTTTTTTCAATCAAAGTTTTTACTAATGCTTGTATTAACTTTATTAGTTTCAAATTCTGTAACTTTTAGGAAGTCTAATTCCTTAATCTCCTGCAAAATCTCTTAACCAGTTTTGTGAGGGGGAGATC
>JANIHY010000004.1:24324745-24337244 GCA_027479065.1 Erythroxylum brevipes | reverse complement strand
TGACGTGATTCTTGTTTCTAATCGATCTAGAGACATAAGGCTACAATTTTTATGAATAAGTTAACCTATGATTTTGGGGTTTACATAGTGTGCACTCGCCACGAATGTTGAGTGACAGCTCATGATCCTGCAAGGAAATAAGAGCAGGGCTTCAGGACTCCAGAAATTGGACTCTGGAGACGGGTCCGATAGATGTGGAATGAAAGCAAGAATAAGAGTGTTACGTTAAACAAGAGTCATAAGGCTATGATTTACAAGAAAATTTCAAATGAATTTAAGATTTTAAGTTCTTCAAAATTCGGTGAACGCGTAGTGGAAATAAGTTCAAGTAAGATGATTAGGTACATGGGCACACTACGAAACATTGGTAAGTAAATTTTGGGAGCGTCTTGAGCATGAGAATAAATTCTTGATGTCCTTAAGGGTTCAAGGGATCCAGAATGGAAAAAAAAATATAACGGTTCAAAATAATACGCACGCTCAGGTTCCACGATTTTAAGCAAGAGAGTTGGGTTCCGAGAGCGGGATCCAACAGTCGGTGTCCGATCTCCGGGTCGGGTTCCGACAAAAAGCAAAACACAAAAAAAGACTCGTCAACAAAACACAGAAGAAGACATGTCAGCAAAACACAGAAGAAGCAAAACACAGAAGAAGCAAAAGACAAAAGAAGCAAAAGACAAAAGAAGCAAAACACGAAAGAAGCAAAACACGAAAGAAACAAAACACAGAAGAAGCGAAAGGCAAAAGAAGCAAAGGACAGAAGAAGCGAAAAGGTAGAAGAAGAAGAAGACAGAAGAAGTGAAAAGGCAGAAGATAGCAAAACACAGAAAAACAAAAAGTAAAAGAAGTAAAACATAGAAGAAATGAAAGATAGAGGAAGCAAAAGGTAGAGGATAGCAAAACACATAAGAAACGAAAAGCAGAAGGAGTAAAACACAGAAGACGACACGTCAGCAAAAGACAGAAGACTACACGTCAGCAAAAAACAAAAGACGACACGTCAGCAAAACACAGAAGAAGACGCATAAGTAAAACACAGAAGAAGACGCATCAACAAAACACAGAAGAAACGAAAGACAGAAGAAGCGAAAAATAAAAGAAGCAAAAGACAGAAGAAGCAAAACATAGAAGAAGCGAAAAGGTAGAAGAAGCAAAAGACAGAAGAAGCAAAAGACAGAAGAAGCAAAAGGCAGAAGAAGCGAAAGACAAAAGAAGCAAAATGCAAAAGAAGCAAAACGCAAAAGAAACAAAATACAAAAGAAGCGAAAGACAAAAGAAGCAAAAGACAGAAGAAGCAAAACACAAAAGAAGTGAAACACAGAAGAAGCGAAAGGCAGAAGAACCAAAAGACAGAAGAAGCAAAAGACAGAAGAAGCAAAACACAGAAGAAGCGAAAGGCAGAAGAAACAAAAGACAGAAGAAGCAAAAAGGCAGAAGGAGCAAAACACACACGATGCAAAACACGAAAGGAGATGACGTCATCACCAAAGAAACACAGAAGGAGATGACGTCATCACAAAAGAAGCAAAAGACAAAAGATACAACTTCCTTTATAAGGACCATAGCTTTCAGCCTAGAAGTGAAAAAATTCCATATTATATGTCGTTGGAAAGCTAAAAGAAAGACTACAACTTCTGAGAAGACAACTTTCTCTAAGATAGCCTAGATCGATCCAGAATTGCCCTCGAATTTAGAACACGAATTTACATTCATTCGATGTACTACTTCTCAACTTCATGACAAATTTTGAGATTCTTAAAGATAGAATTTAAATTCTATGTCTTCATAAGAAATGTAGCCATATGTTTCTAGTTTAATCTAAATCAAGAATCATCTCGTTTGGATAACTACAGAAAAAGTTGTGGCTAAAGACCACCTTTTTTAATTCATTTACTCCTCATTCTCAACTCCATCTCAAATCAATATTATCCGAAGAAAAATATATAGTCCATGATTAATCATGAACCCAACAACAGACCATACATATATGTAAATATTCTTCATCAACTTACTACACAAATTCAACTTTATTTTTTCTTTCATTCTACTTTTAACTTTCACCTTAATTCTTCTTACTTCAAAATCTTTTATCCACCAGAAACACTAGAGCAAAACTTGGACATATCCACATTTCTCATTCACTACTTTACCCTTGCCTATCATTTCTTGGTTCAAGAATTTTTTATTCATTTGCTCTTTACTTATGACTATTTGCCAAAATTTCTCCTTCAAATAGTTCTAACTTCTATGAAACATTCGGGGTCCAACATTTTATACTTATTGTTATTGACCTACAAAGCAAATAAATCAATATATTTTTAGGTACCCATACAAAGTAGAGTCCTTCGGCATTAGTTCTTAAGTCTTATTTAACCCATATGATTTTGGATTACTTAACAAGAATTGTTTAAAGAGGAATTTCTATAGATATGTCTATATTCATTATAAAAGTAGCATCTTACGTGATAGAAATTGAAAGTGTTAGTTTCATATTAGAAAGTCATCTAAAAATTGACAAATATATATTTCTAGATCTTAATGGATGATGTGGGTGATATATTTCTCTTTTAGATATCTAGGGGATTAACAACTCTCTTGTAAAATGGAAGATCCTTGCATATAGGTTTCTGAGTGACAACTTATTTAGTAAAAATATGACCTATGTTGAATAAGAGCATACATTATGCCTTTATGCTTATAATAAGCATATACTGATTGTATGCAACATCCCACTACTACAAGATACATACCCAAACATTCAAGCATATTCAAGTACATATCCTATGATAATGGCATATTAGAGCAAAAGCAAAACCAACTTACACATGGCATCATCTAACATAATCAAAAGTCACTAAATTTTAAAACCCATTGATTGCATTCATCCACAAAATTTACACTATTTCCTTTAGACAAATATTTACATAACCTTATACAGGTTCTAACAAAAAAAACAAAATACAAGACACAATACTCCTAGAGCCAGTTGACATACCTTTGAGCTGTAAAAAAATCCAAAAGGTCCTTTAGTCCTGTCTAAAAACTAGATTTCCTGTCTCGTACCTGAAAAATCACGTTGCAATTTTTTGAGTTTTGCGAACTCAAAGAGTGAACCATGATTGATGATTTCACCAGATCACATATACATAATACATATTTTACAGATACTCATTCAGATTATAAACACATTCTACATGTTCACACAACATGGTATATCATAAGATTACACTGTTCAATCACATTAATTAATTACTCATTCAACTTTGCAAATCATTCAATAAATTTCAATCTTATAATGTTATATGCATGAGACTCACATTTTTTCTTATGGTTGTGATCGAGTGCCTATCACAAACTCATACTAATATCGTCTCATAGCTCTCAGTCAAACAGAATCATGGAGCATAACTCTACGTGCAAAATTAGAAATCATGGTAAAAATATCTACGTGAAAATGCTTCATACTAGCAACTCAAGTCACAACACCTTTATCTGAGCATGCATTTTATGAAATGCAACAATTTCTGAATATCTCATATATTACAATCTTATACAAATGCTCAAACAAGATTTCACAGTCATCAGACCTAAGTCTGGCATTCAACTTTCGTTGAGAATTAAATTTTAAAATTCATATCAAATTAAAACACTCGCAATACATGCCCAACTATTAAACTCCTTAGACCTCAAGTTCGAAATCCAGAAACAACTCACAAACAGTTTAATAATTTTGAAAGTTTAACAAATCAAATTAAATTCAAATCTAATCAATCCTAAGAAATCATCTAGGTTGACTCATAGTACGTTCCAAGAAGCTATTGCCTGGATGGTCCGGTAATGTCTGACTAGCATCCGATGTGCTCCTCTAAAACATATACAATACATTCGCAAATATCACATTTTTGCACAAATGTATAAGTGTTCTTTTATGCACATCAATGTATAAAAAGTATGCATAATGCATGTTCAATGACAATTCCTGGTATTTTATTGTAATTCTCATCATCATATCGATCAGATATCAAAGGCCTCATTAACACCATTAGTACTTATAATTTGGACCTTAATAAATCCATTACATAACTTAATTGACCATTTCAGATTTTCTACCCATATGATTTCGGGTCAACTTTGCATAATTAATCTAATAGGGTAAAAGACAAAATTAGGCAAAACTTTCTTCTGGAAAGTTGTTGTACAGTGTCTTAAGTTTCTAATGACTTCAAGATCATCCAATGTTATTTTGTATTCAATGATTTATGTGCAAAATACTACAGACTGTGCACATTTCAACTTTTAGCTAGTACATGATCATACCCTCTAATTGTACAACTCATATCTTTCAGCTCAGATATCCAGCAATTACAAAATTTATACCAATTTAAAGCTAAGAGAATAAGCTACAACTTTGGTGAAGAAAACTCAGCTTAATTTGGCCCATATTAATATAGTTTATTCAATAACCACAGGACATGATTTCTGTCCCTGGTAATGCTACAGCCTAAGCTAAAACTCAGTTTCATGCCAATTTTGAAAATCTTAGATACATAATTAAAATTCGACTTCTTCATAAACATTGTATAAATATGTCTCTAGTTTAATATGAATTAAAAATAAACTCATTCAGAAATTTACAGGTCATTTTATAATTAGAAAACCGAAGTATGATCTTGAAAATTTCTAGTTCATAACATTCCAGCAGACTTCTACATTTTCTTCAATGTCGTTTGATAACATCAAAAGGAATATCATATGATAGAAGCATTTGGAGGTAAAATATAAAATATACGGGAACTTGTATAGAAAGTTGAAAATTATAATAGAACATATGTTTGGCTGAGTATATTTTAATTGATCCTCTGATGAAAAGACTTCGTTCTATTATTATTGATAAACTCATTGTAGTGTGGGAGTTTTGAAGTTCTTTGACATTATTAGTTGGAGATAATTATGTATTACCCTATATATAATTTTTTCCTCATTCATTATGTTGCATTGTTTATATATTGATGATTATAATTTTGTTATTATTCATATGTATTATTTTGTACTATCATAATACATATGAAAGTCTTAAGATTTTTGTCAATCTTAAGCATATTATAGGTTCCTAGACAAATATACAACTTGATTTTGATCCTATATCTCCTAACACATTCAAGTAGCTTGAGATATTTATAGGTTTTATGAGAAAGGGATATAAAAGTTTTAATGTTATCAAGCTCTTTAATGCAGTTTAATTTCTCTGTTGTAGTGTAAAATAATATTTAAAGAAACCAAGACTAATAAACAAATCATGGTGTATTATAGATTATTTGAATACTATTATTATTCATCACAGTCCATTTTCGTATTCATGTTACAAAGTTTTTTGGATATGCTTGATTATAATGAATCTATTGCATATGACATATATTTTCTATATCTTTAGTCATAAAATAATAGACATCAATTATTTTTAGATAAAATGCTTTACAAAGGTTGATCAATACAATATTATTTTTATTCTCTTAACATTCAATATTATTTTAGTTATGGGTATGATAATTAATATTTTTTTTTCAAGGAGGATAATGTTGGAATTTTGTTTCTATTTAATTTTAATTTTTAAAACTTAATGATAAAAAATTAAAATTTAATTTGATATAAAAATAATAAATTAATTCAATAAAAGATCCAGCTAAGTAGAATAAGGTTCAATAAGAAAATGACATTGATAAAACTTATTAGGATTATAATGAAAAAGGTAATAAAATTATTATAACTGACAGTTAGATATACTTAAAAAATTATTATACGTATTTAATTTTCTTTAAGAGATTTATGTATTAAAAACGATGTAAAAGAATCTTACTAATGTTGTTCTATTGTAATGTAAAGAAAGCAATTTGTTCAACCATCGACAAATGTTTTCAAGATTTTCAAAATTTTAAAATGAAAATAAATAATAAAGCAGATATATTTTTAAAATATTTTTGTGCTAATTAATTATAGACGACCGATAAAATTTATGTCATATCTAACAGCAGATTCATAAGCACCAAAATTGGCGTGATTGCCTAAATTTGCTCCCAAATTACTACTAGGTTGTTTCTAACATCTAATGATGCCATGTCTGTCTTATTTCCTCTTCAAACATGCCTTTGGCTGTCACGTTTCAACCTACATCATTATGTGTAGGAATTCTATTGCTTGATTTGACTAACGAAAATGCCCAAGACTGCAAAATACTTATTTGTTCCTTGTTTTGTTTCCATTTTCTGATTAATTACCGGTCGGTCCCCCTATTTAAGACACCATGATTAGTTAGTTAGCATGCTTAAGTAACTTATAGTTAAGAAAACATCCTAACAAGAGAAAAATTAGAAAAGAAGAAAGCAAAGCATCGATGGTAGTTGGAACTCGGACGAGCGAAGCAGTTGAAGTGGAAGCCGAGCCGACTGAAAAGCCCAGATTACACGCGCGCTTGCACGTGCAAGCACACTCAATAGTCAATAGTCAATACACTTGACACTCTCAGTGTGTAGTGTGTACATATATGCAAAGAAGGAAGGTCTTCTTGACACATACACACTTTCACTCCCGGTTTTAACTCTCAGCGACTCGGAGCCACAGAGTGGGAGGAGAATCATAACATAACACCACTCACACAAAGCCTTAACAGAGAGACAGAGGGAGAGAACACAGAGAAAGTGTGTGTGCATGGTTCAGTCATTAATGTCTCTCAACAAGAAAGCGTGAGAGGGACACATTTCACCACTTCCACTGATTAGTAAAGCTTTTAATTCCATTCAAACGTCTTTGCATTTTGGGTAGAAAAGAAATGGAACTGAGTAAGGTTACGCTGGAGATCTTCTCGAAGCTGGAGCAGAAATGGCTTTCACACTGCGAATCAACAAAGAAGACGAGAGTGCTCAGTATCGACGGAGGTGGAACCACCGCCATTGTCTCCGGTGCTGCCCTTATCCACCTCGAGGACCAGATCCGTCTCAAAATAGGTGATCCCCATGCACGAATCGCCGATTTCTTCGACATTGTTGCCGGTACTGGTATCGGCGCTTTCCTCGCAGCCATGCTGGTCGCTGACGACGGCTCTGGCCGTCCTCTGTTTACTGCTAGAGAAGCTGTGGCCTTTGTCGAGGAGAAGAACTCTGAGCTGTTCAAGGTTAAGCTCGCCGGATTCCTCCGTCGACGTAGAAGATTCTCGGGTAAGAGCATGAATAAAGTGCTGAAGGAGGCGTTTAAGAGAGAGGACGGAAATAGCTTGACCTTGAGGGACACGTGTAAGCCTCTTCTTGTTCCTTGCTTTGACCTCAAGAGTTCTGCTCCCTTTGTCTTCTCTCACGCCGACGCGTCGGAGGATAATAATTTCAACTTCGAGCTATGGAAAGTCTGTCGCGCCACGTCAGCGACGCCGAGCCTCTTCAAGCCGTTTAACTTGACATCCGTCGACGGGAAGACGTCGTGCACCGCAATTGACGGAGGTCTTGTGATGAACAACCCAACAGCGGCGGCAGTTACTCATGTACTCCACAACAAACGGGATTTCCCGTCCGTTAACGGCGTAGAGGATCTACTAGTTCTATCGTTAGGAAACGGCCCGTCGAGTGGATCGCCAAGGATGAGGAAGCTCCGTCGAAACGGCAAGTGTTCGACGTCGTGGGTTGTTGACATTGCGGTTGACGGAGTTTCGGAGACTGTAGACCAGATGTTGGGTAACGCATTCTGTTGGAACCGAACGGACTACATTAGAATCCAGGTAACAACACTGATGGTGGTTGTTTGGCTGCTGCCAAAGTTTACCGTAAAAGAGAATGAATGTAGTAAGTTGGAGTAAGTTTTGTGTAAGCAAAATGATAGTTTATTCTTCCCCAAAACAATTAATTGTTTGACTTTAGATAGATGTGGAGTTGGTATTATTTTTCCTTGATTTGAACCATCGTCATAAACAATACTAAGCATGTAGGTAAAAATGTCTGGGTTTCTGGTAAAAAGCTGATTGACGCCGTGAAATGTGATGCAGGCGAACGGATTGGGCAGCCACGGAGTGGTGGACCAAGTGTTGCATGAGAGAGGTGTGGAGTCGTTACCGTTTGGCGGGAAGCGGTTATTGACGGAGACTAATGGACAAAGAATAGAAGGGTTCGTGCAGCTCCTTGTTGCTTCTGGAAAGAGTAGCTTGCCTCCTAGTCCATGCAAGGATTCCACCGCTAACGGCCGCTAGCTGTCATTTCCACTTTGTTTTTCTAGACGATCTCTTGCTTTACTTAACTGGTCCATGTTTGGACTCCGGAGTTGAATTGTTTAAAAAAACCGTTTTAGATCAACCCCTTCTCTCCGATCGTCTTTTAACTAGTAACTACGTGCATCCAGTCGGCCTAGCCTGATCTGATGAGTTCGGATAGACTGAATTCAAGAACGCCTTAGCCCCTGGAATCAATAAGAAAACAACTGATATCTCATTATCATCCCTTTTACTTTAAAGAAATTAACCTTTCTGTACCCTACTGACGCTTTTGTGAGTTCGGCTTGAAACACTAAAATTGAGAAACATGGCGGTGTCAGTGAGCAGCCAAATAAAAAGTCAGATGACAGTAAGAGTTACAGCGTCGATGGTCCACAAGACAAAAGCAAGTTAGGAGGCACTCTTTCTCTAGAACAAGAATTATACATAGCCCCTCACGGGATAGCCTAGCGGTAGAAAGAGGGAGAGGATTGTGAGAAGGTTGTGGGTTCGAATCTTGGGAGGAGCAACTTCTCTTTGAGAGGTTGTAATTCCCTTGGTGATGACGACCTTAGCCTAGGATGCAGGTACCTCTGATACTGACTAGGATCAGACCCGGATTTACCTATCTATGAGTCTGAGTGGGTGGCTCATAGGTCCCAGGTAGTCGGGCCAGGCCCGAACCCTGAGTTATCAAAAAAAAAGTATCTCTATACTTTAATTTATGAGATTGATTACTTTCTTCGTAAGAAAGAAACAAATATGTGCTAGTCTAACCATTTCATTAATATCCTATCTTGATGAAACTATGACTAGAAACATTTTAGGAATAATACAAAAATGCAATTTAAATATCATAATTATAATCACGTTATAATTTTTAATTACATAACAATTATTTCAGAGATTTTATGTTTATGATTAATAATTAAATAATTTCAAATACATACAGATAAAAAATACCTTTTATTGAATAAAACAAAATTTAGATAATTAAAAAATACCAACAATATACTCACAAAAGTCTATATGCTCACGCCCTATAATTATTATTGAAAGGAGCCTCATCCACACCCATATAATTAGTGTTGTTATTACAAGGTACACAGGGATCAAGTCTGACAGGTGATAATCCATGAGTACAAACATTACTGATTATGTTTAAGAGGGCATTTATGGACACTTACATGTATCCTTTTCAATCACGTACATTTGATATAGATGACGCATAGACCTGTATAGTGCATCTAATATCGTAAAATGCAAAGTCTTTCTGTTCCACCTTGATTATTATAATAAGATCATGGCTACAAATCTTTCTCTCAGCCCCAGTAGCTACTTTTTAGAAGTTAACCACCATATTTATATCGTACTTTGCCACTAATAGGTACGCAGACTTCAAGATCTTGCCTACCTGATAGTACTAACCTATAGGGTGGGGAAAAAGTTCAAGGGATTACACTTCAATTTTGAGGAAACCAAAATTTATAATCTCGATATAGGGGCGACAGTAGCAACCTTTATAAATGGACTCAGTCCTATTAACCCTTGTAGAATTTGATGCAAAAAAAAAAAGGTGACCTTGAAGCTTTGAGGAGGTGCAACTTAGAGAAAAAAGGATATGAAATATGCGTAATGTTTAAAGCCACAAATAAGCATAATGATGATAAGGAGAGAGTTGCGCATTCAGTCAATGAAATTGAGAAAAAGAAGTCAAGGATAGAAATAATCAAAAGGAAAAAAAAAAAAGGTAGATTTAATACATATATCCTTGAATAGGATTGTCGACTACATCATTGATAATGATGGAACCAAGAATTTCCATTAATTTTTATAATAATATTAGACATGAAACAGAGGACTGCATAAATTTGAGAAGAGTAGTAATCTAAGTCCATAAAGAAAAATAGTATAGATGATTACATCAAAGAATAACCAAGATGGAGTCCTCCACGAAGATTGAGAACCAAAAAACTAAACAAGGATCCTTGGCTTCCTAGCTCAAAAGAAGTATGCAGACTCGGAGACCATGGGTCTAGGAGAAAGAAAAAAAACCTATAAGCCCATAAGGCTATGGTCTAGGTGAATTATCTTTAAATTCATAGCTCAAGAAAGAAACCTGTAAGCCCATAGGCTTCAAGCTCAGCAGAAGTCTCTTAATCTGGTTGACTAAATAAATTCTTCCAACTCCAAGCTTGCAGACCCTAGGTAAAAAAACATATAGGCATGTAAGCCTTAGGTTCAGGAGAAGCCTCTTCAGCTCCTCGGCTCTAGAAAGAAATATACAAGCACATAAGTTTGAGGTTAAAAAAAAATTATTACAAGGATTTGAAAAGACTTCTTCTGAACCTGGGACTTAGATGGTAGTAGGTTTTTACCTAAAGCTATACCAAAAAACCTATAGCCATATCATATAGGCCTTTGATTAGAAAAACTACAAACATTGTAGAACTCAAATTCTATTTAGATTTGTACCATAAGAAAGAAACATAAAGGCATGTAGGCATTAAGTGAAAAAACACGTAGCCTCTAGATGAACAAGTTGAAGGTCTGCAGGCTTTAGGTAGAAAAAGTCTATTTTTACTTCTTGACTCAAGAAAAAATACACGGGCTCTTAGACTTTAGGTCTAGGAGAAGTCTCTCTGATTCCTTGATTCATAAAGAAAAACATATAAACTTAAGTAACATTATTGACCCTAGTTTTAAGAATAAATAGGATCAAATGATACACTCATTATGAGTATCAATACGGTCTAAAACCCCTTTTTTCAGATATGTAGATTAAAGGCCTATATAGAATGTCTAATTATTTGAAACGGGTCAGTTCTATCAAAATATGATTTATCCATATGTGGAGCTAAAGACTAATTAAACTACCTAGTAGATGTTAGATCCAACTTTCCTAAGGATATTTAGAGTTCAATTACAATTCAAAAAGGATTGTTAATAAGTATGCCCTCTACTCAACTTTTTTTCTATTACAAATTTATTAAACACAGCTAGGGCAAGTGTACCTCTTTTTGTTAAGTAATATAATGGTAAGTAGGAGTCGATCTCTCAAGGAAGCAATTTGAAGTTAGAAAACCCTCGAACTACTATTAGCCTAAAAATAATTATCGAAAGATGATTATGGTGGATATGAATAACAAGAGAAAAGAACTAATTAGAGAATAGCCAAGAGAATAAAAAACAAAACAATTTATCAAGTAGAGAAATCAATTGCAAATCAAAGCTCAGATAAGTACTTCTTCCCTTAGCATAAACCTTAATTTTTATGATTTGATTCATTTAGAATGGATATATTATCTAGACTAGAAGAATTTATTAGACACTAAAATTGCACTCTCTCAAGTTATCTCTGGTTGGTTAAAATATATCTCTAGTAGGCTATTAACCCTTTAAATTTATTAAGATATGTGAAATTTTATGAAAGATATTACCCTAATACCAAAGAGATCATGTAGGTCTATCTCTAGTGTCGCTTCTATCTAAATCATGGTATACTCATAAGAGACATCCACAAGTGTATTTAATTCAAATTTAATTGCTAGCATAATTAATTATGCATTAAGATCAAGCAAATATAGCATCTCAATTCATAAATCAAAACAAAACATTCCATACAAGAGAAAATACTAGACTTTTCCTATCTATAAATACAAAAATATTCAACTATTAATCACTTTTAGAATAATGTAAATAAAAAAAAACTAAAGAAATTATAATATAAATAGTTATAGATATAAATCCTAATGTTTTCAACCTCTCAATCCATTAAGATATATTCAAATCTTGATTCTCCATTGAAAAATAACTTTAAAATGAACCTTTAACCCTAATCTTAGAGGAAAAAGATGTTTAAGATGTGTAGTCTTCCTAAAATTAGAGTTTGGTGCTTTTCGTAAGTCACAGTCTAGCCCACGTTATAGCACAGGTCATGGATCTTCTTTTAGTGGAGAGACACGGTCTATTGCACACTCGTGCTTTGGATTGTGAATATTTTTTCTCTTGTGAAATGCACATAGTTTAAGGTATAAACGTGACTTAGATCATGTTGTTGTTCCTGTTAGAGTAGTGCCCTGAAGGCAATCGCCTTTAGCGCATTTTGTACAAAGTTATGTACAGACTTTATGAATAAATAAAGAAAGGCATATTTCATTAATTTGTTGTTCATTATTTATGAACTGATATAGATCTGTAAACAAATTAATGAAGTCCATGATATATGACATAGCATGAAGGAAATTATGATGTGATCATACTACTGAGATTCCT
>JANIHY010000004.1:24250254-24263447 GCA_027479065.1 Erythroxylum brevipes | reverse complement strand
CTATATGATAAATTATCAAATTATACACAAATTTCTAATACCTATGGGTAAATTATAAAAATAATTTGATATTTCATCATAATTAATTTTTCAAATATAATAAAAATTCATGTGGGATAAAATTTATTATACTAAAATAATTAATTAATTAAAGTCTCTAAACTTTATGTGATTAATTACATAAATATATAATTAGGGTTGTTGTGGCTAAGTCTTAATATTTAATCACTAAAGACGTTTTATCTATGATGTTATTCACAAGGCAAAAATAGATATAATAGCCACGAAATTATCTGTTGAATGATTACAATTATTTAAATATAATATCAACGTATAATATATATAGACATAAGCCATCAATTTAAATGGCTGAAGCTTACCAAGCCCTCCCATAAGAGCGCCGGTACAAGGCTTAGCATTTGTTGTTTTTAATAAAACAAAATAAGCTAAAAACATATCTAATTGTTAACAAACACAGAGTATAGCTAAAACTACATAAAAGACACAGTTAACACCATCTGATTTTGATTTCAAAACACATACAAAACGATGTAGTTTAATTCGTATGGGTCTTTTTCAACCTTTAGCCGGGTCAAACTGACCCAAGTCACGACCCATCGGATGCTCCACAAAACTAGACCAAAAAGAACCACAAAAATGCAGTTTTTAAATGTAGAAACGCTTCTAAAACACTTAATAGAAGATTTCTACCTTTAATCTAAAGAAAAATATCAAAAAATAACTCTAAATAGAAAGTTTTCAAATATGAAAAACTTTTTAGAATTTTGAAATTCTCCAAAAACTTCAACAAGACAGAGGCTAACCTTGCTTTGATACTAAATGTAAGCACATGCTTAAAGAGACTTGAACTGATTGTTATTCTCGTATGAATGAAATCATGTTACAAGAGGGTATTTATAATTACAGTGAAGACTAAATAACAACCTGATAAATAACAATCTGATACTATCTATTTGTTACAACAAACTGAGGATATGGGCGGACTTGATCAACGTGAATCTTGGTGAACCTTATCCTTATCATGCCCTCGCAAGATGAAGTCGCCACTGGAGACGTTCATCTTGGTACGAAAGGCTTCAAACTTGCATCGTGTGATTGGCTTTGTTAGAGCATCAGCAATTTGGTCATGCGTTGACACATGGGAAACACGAAGGCAGTCACGTTGTACCTGTTCCCTGACAAAGTGATAATCAAGGGATAGATGTTTCATTCTCGAGTGGAAAACTGGGTTGGAGCAAACGTATGTGGCTCCAATGTTGTCGCAAAATATAACAGGAGGAGATGAGGGAGCCATTCGAAGTTCATGAAGGAGATTTTTAAGCCACATAAGTTCAGACGCAGTTGTTGCAACAACCCGATATTCAGCTTCCGTGGATGAGCGTGCGACAGTTCGCTGTCTTTTGGAGCACCACGAGATCGGTGTACCGCCAAAGTAAATTACATAGGCTGAAGTCGACGTTCGAGAGTCCACATCTCCGTCCCAATCGGCATCACTGTAGGCATGTAGTCGGAGATGTTGGGGCTTGCGAAGTTGTAAGCCAAAATTGTGAGTATGTTTCAGATACCGTAACGTCCGCTTCAACTGTCGAAAATGAGTTTCGGATGGTTTGTGCATAAACTGAGACAGTCTGTTTATAGCAAAGCTGAGATCAGGCCGAGTGAGTGTGACGTATTGAAGAGCCCCAAGAATACGCCGAAACAGAGTGCCATCTACAGAAGCTGAGCCATCATTGAGTCGAAGCGTAGTCGATGTACACAGTGGCGTAGAGCAAGGGTTGCAATCAGCCATATTGAACTTAATCAATAGATCATGGATGTACCGCTGCTGAGAGAGAAAGAGGCCACCATTAGTCGGAATCAGTTCAATGCCCAGAAAATAGGAAGGAGTGCCCAAATTTTTTAATGAGAACTTAGTAGAGATGGTGGATATGAAACGCTGCAAGTGGATCTCGGAACTTCCGGTTAGTAACAGATCATCAACATAAACCAAAAAATACATCAGAATATTTCCATGTGAGTAGATGAACAAGGAAGTGTCACTTGTGCTTGTAACAAAACCGTATGACATGAGAAACTGCCGAAGTTCCTGGTACCAGGCCCGAGGTGCTTGTTTAAGGCCATATAAAGCCTTTTTAAGTCGACATACATGGTCTGGATAGTCTGGGTGTACAAAGCCAGGTGGTTGCGTCATGTAGACCGTTTCTGTTAGATGACCTTGGAGAAATGCGTTATTCACATCCATCTGGTGCAACGGCCATGAGTGTGCAATCGAGAGAAGCAGGATGACTTTGATTGTCTGATGTTTAACCACAGGCGAAAAAGTTTCTTTGTAGTCAATACCTGGACACTGGGCAAAACCTTTGGCAACCAAGCGAGACTTGTATCTAGCAATGGACCCATCAGGATTCCGTTTTGTCCGAAAAATCCATGTGCAACCAATAACATTCTGTGCAGGTGATGCAGGTACTAATGTCCATGTACCATTTTTAATGAGGGCATCATATTCTGATGAAACCGAAGCACGCCAATGGGGTAGTTTTAGAGCTTGGGTAATGGTCCTAGGTTCATCTAGGCTTGGTAACGGGTGTTTGGAGGTGACAAAAGTTTTTAGTTTGTAGATGTTGTTTTGGGAACGAGTGGTCATACGGTGGGTGCGTGGTGGTTCGGGTGGATTAGGTGCAAAGGGCTGGGTGTGTGTAGGTATTTCTGGTGATGAAGGAACGCTTGTGAAGGGTTCATGAGAAACAGCAAGTTGCTCCGGTGGCGAAGAAGTAGCAGGCAAGACCGATGCAATCACACAAGGCACAGTCACAGAGTGGACAGGAAGAAGCTGGTGAGACGGACCGGTTGGCAAAACAGAAGTTGGAGTAGGCAGGTTGGGAATAGAAGGGACGAGGTTTGCATAGGGAAATTGGTCGTCAATAAACACAACATGGCGAGACGTATAAACTCTATTGGTTCTGGGGTCAAGGCAGTGATAGGCAAATTGAGATAGCGAATATCCTATAAAAATACACGGCATAGAACGAGGTTGAAGCTTATTTGAGGTATAAGGACGAAGCCACGGGAAGCAGAGACAACCGAATGAATGAAGATTGGTGTACGAGGGGGGGTGACCGAACAAGCGTTGATAAGGGGTGGTCATGTTAAGGAGAGGTGTAGGTAGACGATTGATGAGATAAACTGACGTGAGAAAGGCATAAGACCAAAATGATGACGGTAGTTTGCTTAGGTGTAGAAGAGCTCTTGCGGTTTCTACGATATGACGATGTTTTCTTTCAGATAGGCCATTGAGTTCTGGCGTGTGAGGAGGAGTGGTAATGTGAGAAATGCCGTTGGTTGTCAAAAAAGATTTTAATTTGAGAAACTCACCACCATTGTCAGTATACAGGGTGGTGATCGTGGAATTAAAACGCTTCTCAACTAAGGTTTTGAAGGCAGTGAAAACACTAAAGACATCAGATTTTTGTTTAAGTGGATATAACCAGACATAGCGTGAAAAATGATCCACAAAAATGACATAATAGTTGAAACCATCTAACGAACTAGTCGGGGCAGGTCCCCGAACATCGGAAAAAATTATTTCTAACGGCCTAGAACTATGCAAATGCTGACTCGAAAATGGAAGTTTGTGGCTTTTTGAACACTGACAGGAGACACAGACTTTTGACAATGGTGAACTAGAAGCCAAGTGATGACGTGACTGAAGATACGCCAGAATTTTATTTGACGGGTGACCTAGGATGTGATGAAGAATAGCTGAATTGGGAACACAAGCATGGAAGACCGCTGGTTTATTTGAGGGAAAATATAGGTTGTAGAGATCACTGTGACTGGACCCTGTGAGGAGCACCGATCTTGTCCGTAAATCCTTCACCTGAAAACAATCCGGAAACAATTCAACAGAAACGTTATTATTTTTGCATAAACGTTTAACAGATATAAGGTTTTTGTTAATTGACGGAACATGGAGAACGTTATCAAAGATGATAGGCTTATGTTTGGTATTGAAGGTAAAACTACCCGTGTGCGTGATTGGTATATTATGGCCATCACCAACTTGTAGATGATCCGAGCCAGAATATGGTGAAGTGATTGACAAATTTTGAAGATTATTTGTCACATGATGCGTAACTCCAGAATCAAGAATCCAGTCATCAGATGAGGTAGCCTCCATGGTCGAGTGATGAGCAGCAGGGGAAGACTTGAACCGAGCCGGTTTGCCATGAAGATCCCAACACGTTTTGGCAGTGTGACCTGGTTTTTCACAATACTGACAGACCACAGCATTAGTAGAAAAAGAGGTATTTCTATGAGGAGCAGACCTGAACTGATGATGTGAAGACACTGCTCGGTGCATCTGGCTTGAAGACAAAATAAATGCGGAAGAAAACAAAATTACTTCATGTCATTGTTGTTTGTTCTTGACGAGCTATATTTTTAGAATTCTTCTAAGCTCTTAATTCTCAAATACGATGACGTGTATGCTACCAGAAGAGAATAAAAGCTTAGGACAAGAAAAAGAAAACAACCTATATAAATGTGTTTTCATCAAGCACAATATGAGTTATACTAAAACCTAAAATTCATACCCATTAACTTACATAAAGTTTGGACCATTTATGACATAAGAAGAGGAAAAGTTCTCACAACAAAAAGTAAGAAAGAAAACACTTATCACTTGGTTAAATGCACATGGTTGCTTTGGCATATTTTTATAAATATCTCAATGTTATGTAAAAGCCGAAGATCGACCAGATTCTTCATTCAAAAAGTCTACAACAATTTCAAGTAGATATTTTCAAGACAAAATCTCTTAATTAGGTTCACATTTATCATATTCAATTAAATGAAGAATATTTATCTAAACTATTCAATATTTAAAATATTAACATTAATACTCTAAAAAAAGTGAATTAGATGTTTCATAAATTAATTTCTTAAAAAAATTGGATCAAATATAAAAAAAAATTGAATTCAACTTAATCTAATTCTACTTAATTTTAAAGAAGTTAAGTAGAGTGAGGTCGGACTTTAAACAAGCTGTTGATCTTTTATCCAACATGCACGATTGCGTTATCACTATTCCAGGGAAGAGTATTTTACTGATAAAAGTTTTCCAACGTTCAAACCTCTGGTGCTAGAAATGAGAAATCCCCAATGCTGCTAAGTAACAATAGCGGCTAGAAATAATACAATTAATAAAAACGTTAAAAGGGTTCCCGCGAGCCAACGGTCCAGGTGGCGGTTCAAAAAATATTGGAGGAATGGCGGGAAATGGCAAATAAAATAATTCGATGGCGGGGTTTCCTACATGTCATCGTTTACCCACGTTCCCTTTCACATCCTGCCAACAATCCATTTTTCTCATTTTACTTGCAATACTTACTTCCCAAATTACCCCTCCCCCTCCCTCTCCTCTCCCATGGATCGCCAGAGGATCCCAACCCGAAGGAGCTTGAAGAGGAAGCTGGACAACGATTTCGAAGATCGCCAATCTCTGGACAACGGAGGAGATTCCGTCGAGGCTCGACGAGATCTAGCACGAGTTCTACAAGGCCAAGTTCACGTCCTCAACTCCTCCTTCTCGTCTCTCGAGGCCGATCGAGCCGCCGCCAAGCGTGCCACCTACTTCTTCTCTCAGCTCGCTAAGAACGGTGAAGTTTTCCACCATTTGTTATGATTCTTGAAGAGGATTGTTATTCTGTTTCGGAATCTTTTGCTTAGTGGAGTTTGTTTTCCCTTTTCTTTTCGGTTAAGTTATTGAATGCATGCGCTCATGCAGAAGAAATAGTGAATCTGATCGTGGATTCTGGAGCAGTGCCTGCTTTGGTGATGCATCTTCAACCACCTCCGGTTTCAAGAGTTGATGGCGGTTCAATTCCTTACGAGCACGAAGTGGAAAAAGGAAGCGCGTTTGCTTTGGGGCTTCTTGCCGTCAAAGTAAGCAAAATCACGCGAATCCGTCATTATTTGGATACGATTGCGAATTCCTAGTTTTGTTGTGAAGACTATCACTATTTGGTTTTTATTTGCGTGGTTGCATGTGTCTCTGTATCAAAACAGCCAGAACATCAACAACATATAGCAGATGCTGGGGCTCTGTCTCATCTTGTGGGCTTGTTGAAGATGTGGAGGAATTGTAGTAACTCCCGCGCTGTCAGCGGTGCTATTAGGAGAGCAGCTGAAGCTATCGCTAACCTTGCTCATGAGAATAGTGGCATCAAAACAACTGCCAGGTATGTCATATCTTTCTTTGCTTAATTTGCTACCGATTCTGATGTAATTATGGTCCCCTTGTTTTGATAATTGTTATTTGCGTAATTAGGATTGAGGGCGGAATTCCGCCTCTTGTTGAACTGCTTGAGTTTCATGATATAAAAGTACAGAGAGCAGCTGCAGGTGCACTGCGGACCCTTGCGTTTAAGAATGATGAGAACAAAAAGCTGGTAGATCAGTAATGCTATTGCTAAACTAAAGAAATACTGATTCATTTCCTTATGTAGACACGTATAATATTGGTTTCATTGATGTGAAATCTATTTGTAGATTGTAGAATGCAATGCTTTGCCCAGTCTGATATTAATGCTTCAATCTGAGGATACAACTGTACATTATGAAGCGGTAAGTTGACTTTCAATTTGTTTTATAACTGTACTCCATTCATCCATTATTATTTTATTGGCTGTTGTAATATGACTTTGCTAGAGACTGCCAGGTTGGTGTGATCGGAAATCTGGTTCATTCATCCCCAATTATAAAAAAAGAAGTTCTTCTAGCTGGAGCCTTACAACCTGTCATTGGATTATTGAGGTAATTCTTTATCTGTCCGCTTGTTTTTCTTTTACTCATGATTTAAAATACGTTCTTCTTAACTTTAAAGTTTGGCAGTTCCTGTTGTTCAGAAACCCAAAGAGAAGCTGCCTTGTTGTTGGGTCAGTTTGCTGCTGCCGATTCAGACTGCAAGGTAAATTTATAATTTATTGGCACTTGATGGACTTGAATATGTGTCTTCTGCTTGTGCCTTTAGGTGGAAGATTATCTTTTTGATGTTAGAAAGTTGACGCAGGTGCATATTGTTCAGAGGGGAGCTGTAGGGCCATTAATTGATATGCTTGATTCACCTGATGTGCAACTTAAGGAAATGTCAGCCTTTGCTCTTGGGAGATTAGCACAGGTTATTGTTTCTGTAATCCTATGTGGTTGACTTGATAATCTTTTTGCTTTATCTTTTCCTTCATTTCTCTGTGCAATTGAGTTTGTGTGGATCAGTGTTGTTGCATATGCCTGGTTGCAGACCAATTTCAATTTTTATGTTTATTGTTATCTTATTTTGTTGATTTAGGAGGCACACAACCAAGCTGGCATTGCTCATAGTGGTGGTATATTGCCATTGCTTGATCTTCTCGAGTCTAAAAATAGTTCTTTGCAGCACAATGCTGCATTTGCGTTATATGGTCTTGCAGATAATGAGGTACAGTCCAACACTTGGTGCAACTTAAACCTTGGTTTGTGGTGAATATTAGTAGTTTGTCTCTAACCTAAAATGGTTGTATTTCTGATTTTGGGGACTGTAGGATAATGTGGCAGACATTGTCAAAGTTGGGGGTGTTCAAAAACTCCTAGATGGAGAGTTCACCGTTCAGGTATGGTTCCTTGCATGATGATATTTGAATTGCTGTTGCATATCATCCTGAAATCAGATTATATGATACAAAGATCCCTGGTTTCCTTTTGACTCCCTTAACTTAGTCATTGCCATGTTATTGCCTTGCAGCCAACAAAGGAGTGTGTTGCAAAGACATTAAAAAGATTGGAGGAGAAGATTCATGGAAGGGTAAGTTCTCTTGCATGTAATCTTCTCCTTGCCCTTTATATCTTAGTTCAGCTCTGTTAGGTTTGTCCAGAATGGTAATATTATTATATCGCTACTTTGGTCATTATGTCACAAATAACTTGGAGATTCTTTTTGGTCCTCTTGACAGGTACTGAGCTATCTCTTGTATATGATGAGGATTGCAGAGAAGTCTATTCAAAGACGAGTTGCTTTGGCCCTTGCTCATCTTTGTGCACCTGATGATCGAAAAGCCATTTTTCTCAACAATAATGGTACAGTTCCTGAATCCATAGAACTAAATACTTAGTTATTTGCTTTTGGATGTAATACAGATGCGAGACTGATTTCTTAAAAGGCATTTTTCTTCAACATTTCGTTTCAGGGTTAGAGTTGCTGCTGGGGCTTCTTGAGTCTGGAAACCTGAAGCAGCAACATGATGGTTCAGTGGCCTTGCACAAGTTGGCCACAAAAGCTACTTCAGTCTCTCCTGTGGATGCAGGTCCTTTATCTCCAACCCCACAGGTGAATTGCCATTTGTTTTTGTTCAATCTTTTTTTTTTTCATTTGACTCGTTGTCGTGTTTTCTTATTTAAGAATGAATAAGTTTTTGGTTGTTTCACTTCCAACATTTTCCTGGTTATATCCTCTTCTAAAACTTATAATTTTCTACTTATAACAGTTTTAGAAAAATCCTATCAAGTCCTTTTGTAGGAATTGATGGGATAAAGTTTTTTGTCATTGTAATTAATGTAGTATTCAACTGTAGTCTGTGCACAAAATAATCTCAAGGATTGCAACAATGTCCCCTTTTTTTCATATGCTTGTATGCTTAGCACTATCTAGTACATAAATATGGACTTCAAACTTTAGTTTATTAGATCAGGAAGAAATGTACGTAGATAAGCACAATTGTTGCTTGCGGTCTGTTCTTTTAAATTGTTTTCTCCAGCGAGTGGTTATGTATGTCTGGTATGACCAGATTATTTTGGCAACTGCTTTTTTTAGTTTAGCAATTATCTATAAGAAAGTAAAGTGGTCCTCAATTGTGAGTTACTTCCCTGCATTGTCCCAGATCCCTGTTTCCACAAATGGGTATCCTGTGATTGTAAAGCATGAAAGGTTATCATTATTAGTGGTCTATTAGGACTCCGATCTGATTTATGCTTCTGTCTTTGTTAGCTAATTTTTAGCTAATAGATGAGATTTTTAGAGAACAAGAAATTTAACTTTTATACTTAATTTCTACTCAAGGTATATCTGGGCGAGCAATATGTGAATAATCCTACCCTGTCTGATGTTACATTTTTAGTTGAAGGTAGGTAACCGATCTTCTACATGTTCAGTTTTATGAATTGATATACTTAAGATCTTTTTTGTGTTGTTAGATGTGGAAGCTTTATTGTGGTAATCCTTAAATTTCTGTTAAATTTATCAACAGGAAAGCGATTCTATGCACACAGAATCTGTCTTCTTGCTTCTTCGGATGCTTTCCGTGCAATGTTTGATGGGGGTTACAGGGTAAGAATTGATTCATTCAAGTCTGTCACTGTTGCTCATTTGGTTCTTCATTTCATCTGATACATGCATTATGCACGCAATTATAGTTGGAATGAATTAAAATTCTTCCTTTTCATCACCTCTTTATAGTTGCTTGTGTGCTTGGCTCCTAAAGACATTAATTTGCAGGAGAAAGATGCACAAGATGTGGAGATTCCAAATATCAGATGGGTTGTATTTGAGTTGATGATGAGGTACGAGTTTGAAATTCTTCAGCTATCTAATATGATTGCAAGTGAGTTGCACTGTCTGATAATTTGTTATGTGATTCTAGGTTCATATACACGGGAACGGTGGATGTGAATATTGATATTGCTCAGGATCTACTCAGAGCGGCTGACCAGTATTTGCTAGATGGCCTCAAACGACTGTGCGAGTACTCAATTGCACAGGTTAGCTATCAATTTCAGAGTTGCTTTTCAATTGTAGCTGACATTTGAAAGTTAATCTGATGAATTCATTTTGCCTTATTAAGGACATTTCTGTGGAAAACATTTCGCTTATGTACGAGTTATCAGAAGGTTTCAATGCTGTTTCATTAAAGGAGACATGCATACTGTTCATATTGGAACACTTTGACAAACTGAGTGCTAAGCCGTGGTATGTTCTATTTCTTGTCTATAAAGGTTCTTTGGAATGACATCAAAACAGTGGCTTACGACTTTGTCTAGACCTATATTTACATTGTTATCCTATTGATAGAATTGAACCAGCTACATAAACACTTTTAGGTTGATCTAAATGTTGATTTTTTTAAATTTTTAATGATGATCTGCATCTTATGTTTGTGATTAATTCCAAATAGTTAATGGTTTTGCTACCATTTTTCTGTGTTAGGTTATCAATACCCATTGGTCCACTTTTCTTTGATTAAATTTAAGATTCAATTAAAGCAGGTTTAGCCTTCTGCAAGTTAATCGTTTAATATTTGCAGGTGCTCATGTTTGATCCGACGAATAATGCCTGAGACACGCAATTACTTCATGAAAGAACTTACCAAACCCATCCAAGCTAACTTGAGGCAATTGTAGGTGTTTTCCCTTAGGCATGGGTATTGAACATAACATCAAATAGGTGTATATAATCTTTTAGATTTTGGAACTAACGTGAGCCAATTTTGGCTGATTGTCTTTATCAGAAGTCTCATGTTAGTTCTTTCTGTCAACGAATATTTCCTTAGTGCAGTTAGCTTATTGAGCTTATTCACTTGGTTGTGTTTTATTCAGGAAATGTCCTTTCGATTACTCACGCAACAGATTGTAATATAACAATAACTACAGTTGAAACATCAACTCATAAGGTTGGATTTAGATACGCATTTGATATAACTCAAAAACCTACAATGCCACTTGTTGAGTTAGACTTACGATTGTTCATCTTGAAACAGAATATGTTATTAGCAGTAAGTGTTAAAATGGGGCTTGATTAGTGATCATAATTTATATGTATTAATAATAATATTAATAAAATTAATTATTTGATTTGTATTTCTTATTTAATAGTATAATAAATTTTAATCATTTATTTTGGTTATTTGATGGATGTATTAGATTAAAAATTATACATATATAAATTAATTTTTTCTTTACTAATTAGGGTTATAAAAGTTTTTCAATCAAGTTTTAAGAGAAGCTAATTTCAATAGAGAACATGGAGGAATTTTTTTTATTACTCTATAATAATGATTTTTTTTGCATTAAGTAATATTTTGTTCTAATTATTTCAGACAATTAATTTATTTATGATCTTAAAGTTATGAATGTTAATGTTAATTTTATATTTTAAAATTATGTTATATATGTTGTATTAGAGCTGGATGGACAATTTGTCTATCTATAGTATTATGATTGTTTAATGATGATTGTTAATATTTGGGTGTTTGAAGACTTTTGTCATTAGCCACTGTCAATGGTTTTTAATGAGAAAAATAGTAATAAGCTAATTATCGAGGTATGCATGCTTGGACTTTATTTGAAGCCACGTGTTTATTATTTGTAGTGTCAAAATTTAGAACATACAAATCCACTCAAACATAAGGATGAAATAATTCAAAAGCATTAATGTTGGCTTGGACACTGTTGCTTGCAATTTTGTCTTAAATACATATATTAGAATCTAAGTAAAGTGTTATTATTTTTTTAGATTGGAAAGATTTTTTTTCACAACTAAAAAAAAAAGAACCAAATGTGATAATATAAATTAAAAAAAAAGATTACTTTCTTATGTAAGAATTTATGTTAATCAAACAAGTCCTATGGGAATGTTGCTGCTATTGTGATGATATTATTTTATATTTCTTCTTTTTGTATATAATTTTAAAAAATAATAACAAGTTTATTCCAATCAACGAGCAAAATTCAAAAGCATAATTAGTAGTATGTTGGTTGGATGATTGGTTAATTTGAAAGCGTCGAGTCAATATCTTTGATTTACCGACTCAATATATTCGAATTATCTTTCATAAAAAAATAATTTCAAAAGCTCTTAAAGAAAGTTGATTCACGCTTTTAAATGTGACAGGTGAAGATTGGGGAAGCAACGTAGATTTATGAATTCTCTTCTTTTTTTTTTTCGAAAAAAGTATGGTCCGTTTCTAACCAGGATGTAGTCAACATACAGAGGCGCCAAACAGTATCCTTCTCCGTTATTAACTCATTTCACCCTTCTCTTATGCTTTGCCTCTCCTTCATTTTAACTTCTTTGTGCCTTTAAGAAAAGGAAAAAGGCAAGGAATATGAATTCTATTGTTAAATCTATCAAAATCCTAACTTCCTCATCATTGTAGTCTCACCTTTTCCGCCATAGGTATGCCACAGAATCAATGCCCGATCGAAAGGTGGCCATCCTCGGCGTCGCTGGTGGAATCGGGCAGTCGTTGGCTTTGTTAATGAAGCTAAACCCTCTCGTCTCCAGACTCACTCTCTACGATATTGCTAACACTCCCAAGGTAGCCATCGATGTTAGCCATATCAACACTAAATCTGAGGTTTGTTTCTTTGATTTGATTTTTTTTAAAATTTCGATTGTATAGTTTCTATTAGCTCTGCATGTATCTGGTGTTGTTGAGTGTTGAAGTTTGCTTCAACATGTTTAATTCTTAAGATTGTTATTTGTGGATCTGGACTTCATTCTTTCTGATCAAATTTAATCCTTTTGTTTTAGGTAGTTGGGTACATGGGGGAAGAGCAACTGGCCCAAGCCTTGGAGGGAAGCGATGTGGTGATAATCCCAGCTGGTGTGCCAAGAAAGCCTAGAATGACCCTGTGATGATCTTTTCAATATCAATGCTGGAATTGTGAAAGGTCTTTGTGAAGCTATTGCCAAGTACTATCCCAACGTGAGTACTTATTTAACCTGATTCAAGGTTTTCTAGTTTACTTCAAATTGTCAAATAGGGTTGCTGAGCCACTGGGAAAGATTTAAATTTGGTCAATTTATTGTGTCTAGAGATAGTTTTGTTTCTATATCTATATATGTTGTGTTTGGCCTTCGTATGAAAACTTAGAAAAGAGAAGATAAGAGGAAGGTAACAACTGAGCAGGAGTTAATCCATTAAAGAGATCTCATTGCTTCTCATATGGAGGAATATTCCTTCCCCTGTTTCCTTCTTCCCAGTTGGGTGGACATAGTGTTAGAGTAGTGCCCTAAACGCAATCGCCTTTAATGCGTTTTATACAAAGTTATGTATAGACTTTATTTTCAATAATAAAGAAAGGCATATTTCATTATGATTTATAAGCAAATTAATGAAGTCCATGATATATGACATAGCATGAAG
>JANIHY010000004.1:24076422-24087906 GCA_027479065.1 Erythroxylum brevipes | reverse complement strand
TTGAATGCAATTCAATCCAAAGCATAGCTTAGCACATTAAGATGCAAATGCACAATCAAATGGCTCGAGGGTTCCGTCAAACAAAACGGATAAACCGAGGTATATACCGTGAACGAAACGAGTCCATTTTCGGATCTCGTGGGCCACAAGCGGGCAGCCGGGATAAGGCTTTTACGTCGACGTGCACGTGACTTACGTAATGGTTCCTCTCTTGCCCAAACAAAGCACATAATCGCATTTTCATGCTCAAATCAATTCTTCACAATTTCATAATCTCATACTTTTGTTCTTTCCATTTAATCAAAATGCCATGACTTAAATTCAATGGCATGCCAATCATATCAAAAGATCAATGCATATCATGACATGAACACAACATAAAGCAATTCCATATCATAGAAATCCAAGCAATTCATTTAGCACATATTGCATACACAATGCATTTTCTCATTACACAATAACCACAAATAAATTACCTACCTTGACAATCTTGGAAAAATCCCAAAATCAATTGCCTCCTTCCACTTGCTCTTGTATAGGCTCTTGATTTCCTAAACATAAACAAAATTTCATGAATTTCATCTCAATTGGAAAATCTCCAATTTTCCATAATCTTAATCAAATGCAGTTAACCCTAATCAAACTCAAATCCAACCTACCCATGGTTCATATAGGTTAGAAATCACAACACCTAACTTAGAAACCCAAAAATCCCAAGATTCCACCATCTTCTTCTTCCTCCACAAAATCCCTCTCTCTCTAGGTTTTCTCCATCCAACACAACACAACCTATTTTTTGACTAAAGCAAGAAGGAAAGATGAAGAACTTACCTTAAGAGCCTTGATTCTTCCATTTTTTTTCCAAAACTTTTCCTCCTTTTTCCTTGGATTTTCAAAATTTCCTTCTTCTTCTCTATTTCTCCCCCATTTCTCTCTCTTCTCCTCTTCCTCTTAGTAGCCCACGACAATCTCCTCTTCTCCCTTTAATTTTTTGTCTTTTTATTAACTCCTCTTCTTCCAAAATTACCCTCCACTTACTAGGACATTCCAACTATGCCCTTGGTTGGTCTTTTAAGCTCCAACCACCACTTAACCCATTTAGTTCAATCCTAACTAAGCCTACTCTTCTCTCTAATTCCAATTATTCATCCTTCCAATTCAAAAAAAAAACCAATTAATAAACATAATTAAGCAATTAAATAATTTAGAAAAATCAAGATCCAACACATAAGCATATCAAAATGGTTCGGGTGGATCCAAAATAGAACGTACTACGCATTTTAACATAATGGTCTTATGTAGCCGTGAATTTGTAGGAGTCTATGAAGGAGCTCCATGCCTTTTTTGTCAAAGTGCAGTTGACTTAACTTAGGGGACCACCACAAATCCACATAACATGTATTTCATAACTTGTAAAACATATTGCCCAAAATGGCACTTTTCCAAATCTTGACTTTTCATAGTCATGAGATATTTCGAAAACATGATTTCATAAACATGATATCTTTTCAAAAGATCACTTTCAAGCCTTTTCATAATTCATCACACAATCCATAAAACAACATATTGAAATTTCTCAAATCATTCAAAAGCAATAAATGCAACACTTATGATGCAATTGAAATCATTAAACTTTTTTGATTCAAGGAAAACATTAGTGGCTTCTTTACTCTATTATACTTGTACGTACCTTTATTTTCTTGCTTATAGACTTGCTCAAAAATGCCTCTTCTCTTGTTCCTCTTGCCTCTTTGATCCCTTTATATAATAACAAAAATCCCACTCAATAGGGTTTTCAATTGAAAATCCCTCGAGCACAATCACTAAAATTGGTTCTAGAATACTTAAACCCAAGCATTTTCTAAACTTCATGAACTAAAATCCTTCCAAAAATCTAAAAGTTTTCAAAAAAATGATCTTACCTTAATTCTTCACCAAATGAAGGGATCCTTAGCTCAAAGGGAAGCTCTTCTCTACCTCTACGTATTTATCTTTTTAAACAACCTCAAAATCTCTCTTGAAGACTAACACAGTTGAAACCCTAGCTTGTTTTCTCTTTTTTCTCTCCTTATCTTCTTCTCTTCATATTTCTCTCTCTTCTTCAAGACAATCTCTATTTTTCTCTTCAATTTTTGTTCTTCTCTCTTCTTAAAATGCAAGACAATACTTCTTCTTCCAATTATGCCCTTAATGATCGAGAAATGTCCCATTTGCCTTATCATTTATGACTTATGTTTTTTATGCTTAAGTGTCTTGTCAAAAGTACCCTTGAACATTCTTACATAACACTTTCTTCTAGAAAAATGTTCTCCATTGTCTTATGTTTCTAATGACACCAAAATCAATCCATTTGGTTCAGAACTCTAAAAGTATTGTCCCAAATATTTTCAGACTGTTCTTATATTGAAACAGTACACTATACTTAATTTTCATCCAGAATTTGAAAGTCTCAGGGACTGACTTAGATTTTGATATCTGTATTTCATTTGTAGCTCCATGTCTCTAGTTTATTTCTAAACAAGAATCATCTTATTCGGAGTTCTACCGATCTAGAAATCATCAAAATACTGAAGCATGTTCAGTAAAAATATCCAATTCATACTCTTCCAATCGATACCCTTACTTTGATTCAAACAATCTTTTTCAAATCAATACCAAAAACTATAACCTTTCATGGAGATGTAAAAAAAATTTATATGAATGTAATGGTTCAAGAATCACTTCATTTGGAGGTTGGATAACAAAATTATGGCCAAAAGAATCAAACAAGATTTGGTCCTCAATAATATAGAATCTGTCTCGGGACAAATGACATAACTCTTTCTACAGATTTTGGATTAAGATCATATTAAGATGATTTAAAATAAGACTTCAAGATATAAAACTTTCAAAAAGACTTGAGGTCAGATTTTATCATCTGAAGGGTCAAAAATGGATCAGACGTTAGGTACAGATGAAACCAAGTGAAAAAGCATACGAATGGGAAAAAGAAAATGAATTAGTAAAATTACTATAACTTTTAATAAAGATATCAGATTGAGGCATTCTTTACATGGTTTGAAAGAATACTTCAATATATAAAACTTTTATACAGATCTCAAAGATAGATTCTATCGTTTGAAGGGTCAAAAATGGAGCAGACGATAGATACAGACGAAACCAAATGAAAAAGTAGATGAATGGGAAAAAGAAGATGAATCAGGAAAATTGCTATAACTTTCCCTAAAGATATCATATTGAGGCTTTCTTTATATGGTTTGAAAGAATACTTTAAGATATACAACTTTTATGAAGATCTCAAAGACAAATTTTATCATCTAAAGGGTCAAAAATGGATCAGACAATAGGTATAGACGAAACCAAATGAAAAAACAGACGAATGGGAAAAAACAGGTGAATTGGGAAAATTGCTATAACTTTCCCTAAAGATATTAGATTGAGACGTTCTTTAGATTGTTTGAAAGAGAACTTCAATATATACAGCTTTTATATAGATTTTGAAGACAAATTCTATCATTTGAGGGTTCAAAAATGGACCAGACGATAGTGTACAGAAGGTCAAATATAGAAGAAGCATAAAGTCAATCATAGACGATATGACATCATCATAGACGATACAATATCATCATAGACAATACATTTTTACAGATGATATGATGTCATCATAGACGATATGACTTCATCACAGACAATACATTTTTACAGACGATATGACGCCATCACAGACGATACTATCTATATTATTGAATATCTCCACTTATAAAAACCATAACTTTTAACTCCAATGTCTAAAATTCTCATGTTATATACCGTTGGAAAGATAAAAGAAAGATCTACAACTTTATAGAAGACATATTTCTCTAATTCATCTTAGATCAATCCATAATTTCCTCAAATTCATAATATAAATTTTACATTCATCCACCAATGTACTGCACCCAGTTCTCAATTTCATGACAAATTTTGAGACTCTTAAAAATAGAATTTAAATTCGATTTCTTCATAAGAAATGTATCCATATGTCTCTGGTTTAATACAAATTAATAACTATCTCATTTGGATAACTGGAGAAAAAGTTGTTGCTAAAAGACTGAAGCATACTCCGTGAATATTTTTTAGATCAACCACCCATTTTGTTTCACAATCTTTCCTTAACACAACTCATACTAAGATCACCCTTTCTACTTCATTTACTCCTCATTCTCAACTCTTTTTTTCAACTCAGTACAATCCATAAAAATTGTAATCCATGATTAATCATGAACACCAATAATAGAACATATACATATGTACATATTCTTCATCAACTTACTACACATATTCAGCTTCATTTTTTTGCTTTCATTTTACTTCTAACTTTCACCGTAATTCTTCCCATTTCAAAATCTCTTATCCATCATAAACACTAAAGCAAAACATAGACCTGTCCACATTTTTCAATTACTACTTTAATCTTGTTTATCATTTCTAACTCAAAAATTTTCATTCATTTATTCTTTATTCATGACTAATCTCCAAAATTTCTTGTTTAATAGTTCTAATCTTCTAAGAAAAGTTTAGGGTCCAACAAATCGCACATGTGACTCCATTCTTATTTTGCTTTATTATGAGAGAGCTTTTAACCCAATTTATTGTCCCATATCTTTTGTGGATACCGAGTTCATTTCTGACCAGAATTTGTTGTGGATTTTGAGTCTTTGTTATCTGAGCCTGAGGCTCCTTTTATCATTCTAAATTTAAAGCTCTTTTCTCACATTGGTCACTCTAGTCATAACTCCTTTAACTAATCACGAATGTCAAATGCAATGATATGAATCATCTCAGACATCATTTGCTTTCATTAGTGTAACTAATTATCCAGAATTCACATTTAATTTGAATCAAATAAGCATTTCATGGATAATCATATAATCAGCAATTGACATTCAATTTAAAAACACTTCCATATATAGTCCCGAAATATCAAACTCCACAGACCAACAATGTTTGGAATTATAACAATTATATAAATAACAATTAAATAACTAAAATTTGACCAAAAATAAATCAATCATAGTGAGAAGCATCTAGGTTAACTCACAATATGCTCCAGAAAAGCTATTGCCTTGATAAACTGGCAATGTCTGGATGTTGACGACCTACTTGTGCGTCTATTGTCATATAATCAAATGAATATACAATCATACACTTGTATATGTGTCATGTTTCAATGAGTGCTAAACTGACTTTTCAGGTATCTATTCTTATACATAGATCTTGACTATTTAATTTATGTTTATACACCAAGACCATTCAAACATTATATTTTGTATACTACCATTTTGCAATCAAGTTTGTACCTTTAAGTTAGCTTGATTTACTCCAAATTCAATAACCATACTTTACACTTATCCTTGAACATTTTCATTATCAAAAAGCCTCTTATAACACATGTAACATCCCATCCCCATATTAAGGGTTAGGACCCGAACTTTCAGTAATTATGAGCTCAAAGAGATTAAGATTGAATAGAGCCTCAGGCTCAAGTACGACTGTACCCGGTATCCACTAAGGGATATGGGACATTATATGAGACAGCTCGGTATCCACTAAGGGATATGAGCTAGTAAAAAGGCACTCGGTCATAACGACAATAATAAATAAAAGTGAGTCTCATGTGTATTGTATATACATAAAATAAATGATTAAATGTATAAAATGTTGAATGTAAATTTATGTGAATTTGAAAGTGTCATGTGACTGGGTGAGCCATCGATGATGGTCACTTACTGAGTTCGCAAAACTCACCCAAAATTTGCAAATATTTTTCAGGATTAGAAGAATATCCTGTTAGGCCAACGGGAGTATACCTACATCATTCAAGTGAAGAATAGAGGTCGGGATCAGTCCGTATCTTCATTAGTGTTTTCTTATTTCTTTATAACATTGTGTATTATGAACTAATGATTATGTCAATTATAAAGTCAAACTGAATTAAGTGCTTTATATTTGTGAAAGGGCCCAAGTGGCCATAGAAATTATTATTGACTGTTTGTGATGATTGGTTTCCGCATAGTGTGTGTTTATGATTTCAAAAAAAATATTATATTGAATATTGAAGATTGAGTGTTCTAGCACACCACCCTCGTGGGGCAGAACTCGGATATTACCATCGATGTTGGGTTCGGGTCATTGCGGGAGTTGGGTGCTACAACACACACACAATTGTTACCTTAAAATTGGAATTTCAACAAGCTAGATCTATACATTTATCAAACTTTTTCCAGTAATATATACTCATAATAATTACCCTATGTTTTTCAATGCTCATTCATCCATACGTTATACACATTACTCATGCCCTTAAGATCATTTTGCATTAAAAGAACTCATTTATTCCTTTAACAAATAATTTCCATATTTGAACTCAACCACATCAAAACAATCTATTCTTTAGGTTATGACATCAATTAACTACATAAACTTATCAAACTCTTAACCAATCAATCAAGCATTAATCTAAGCTCATTCCTAGCCTTAATCAAGTCCAAATATACCAATTTAACATGAAATTTCTCAGTTGGTTCAACAGGTACACAAGGCTAAAATTAAAATTCCATAATTTGTCATAAACATCACTAATATGTGTAACTTTACTACCTTCAAGACTTCACAAATTTTACGAGCTTAGAGACATCATTAACCCCTGAAATTTTCCAGATTTCATGTACTTTAAGGTTACTTCATTTCAGGTTAATTTAACTTCCATATTAGTTACACTAAGTTTTACAAAATTCTACTCGCTTATGTCATTAACAATCACTTTTTACAAACACACCTATAGCTCTAATTTTCCATATTCGAAAACACCTTAATAACACCTATCTTTAGCAAGAATTCCTTATCGATTATACTTCAAATACCAACTTAAATCATCCATATAACAACCTATAACCTACGGTTTTCATGCATGAAAAACAAAACTAAAAAGTATCCAATTCATCCAACACAACTTCATCATCAAAACTACATGTAATCCATCCCTATTCAATCATCATAAGATTTCTATTGCAACATGCCACAAAGATCAAAATGTCACTTACTTGTTTAGGTTAAATTTCAGCTCAAAACATTAAGTCTACTTTGCCTTACATGCATGCAAGATCATCTCAAAATCAAGGTGGGAGTAGGATGATTTCGATAGTAACAAAAAGACAACAGCATAATGTATCTATCTCTATGAAGAATTTGACAAGGTTTTAGGTTTTAGAGGTGGTAATGGACAGAATTGTAAAAAAATTCCAGAGCTATAAGGGTGTGTGTGTGTTTCAATGGTGAGAGGGAAAAAGAAGAAAGAAGACAACAGAAACAATTTTTACATTAGCCTAATTCATAAGGTGCTAGGTGTCACTATTTTACAATGGCATTTGTCACCTACGTATGCAATCCACTTGTCCTATATATAAGTTGCCAAATTTCATCAAAATGCTAGGCCAATTGTCACTCAATCAAAACTACCATTTGTCACTCAATCAAAACTACCATTTGTCACTTTGCCACTTATTTTGTAAGCTTATTCATCCTAATTTTCCATGTGTGAACTTGTTTTTGCATTTGACAATTTTTCCTAGACTAAATGTACATTTTAATCCATTAATTTTCCAATTGTAAAAATTAATTCCATATTACTAATTGTAATCCTTCAAACTAAAATTCAAGACATAAGCAATACACAATCATATCATAATCATTTTAAACCTTTCATACCCCATAATATGTCAATTGAGTGCACATACAATCTTTGCTATGTTTTCTAAAGCATGATTTATGTGTGTATTCTTATAGTATGCACGTGAATAAAATGCACCTAATTAATTCCAAAATGATATGATTCAAAATTCTAACATTCTAACCCTCAGTAAGTTTTGAAAACCAGCTATTACATGGTCACTGTCTACTTTGTTCCAATTTCTAAAAATAGCTATTATATGTCATCTCTTTCAACAGATTGTGTGCTACTTCAAATATATTCCTCATAAATGATCCTCCAATAGTTGCATCTATAGTGCCCCTCATACGTAGGTTAATTCCATTATATAAGGTTTGCAATAGGAATTCATTGGGTAGGTTATGATGAGGACAACCCCTTTGCAACTCCTTACACCGCTCTCATGCTTTGTATAAAGACTCCCCGTCATTTTGATGGAAATTGATAATTTCCTTTATTAGTCTTTTTATCTTGTTTAAAAGGAAGTACTTATATAAAAAAACTCGTATCAACTGCTTTCATGTTGTGATGTTAATTGGGTTGAGAGAATTCAACCAGGCCTTGGTAGAAAGAGCTTCATCCTAGCAACATCTTGGGAAATATGGAAAATGAGTACTTGTTTTCATTTGTGACTTTGATTTTATTGTTTTACCTAAGCACGATCAAAGGTTAAGTGTTGAGGAATTTGGTATGTGCTTGATTGTTTATACATTTACTCCATGACATTTAATGATTAATGCTTTGAAATGCTTAAGACATTCATTTTAGTTCATATTTAGTTTTAGGTACAATTTAGAAGCATAAGGGCTAAAATGAGTTAAGAGCATACTCCTTAAGCCAACCTATTGATGTCCAAACTCAATTATCCTTATGGAACAAGAAAGAGATGGACTAAAGTTAGGATTGGATAACAAATTACAAGAAGAACAATTTAGCAAAACCTAGGAGATACAAAGTCGTGTATATACTTATATGGTTGTGTATGGTTTCGAAAGATAAACTTTGTCTTACACATTTAGGTATATGAGTTTCACATTTTTTTACTTATACGGTTTGGTACACGATTGTGTATTAAACCTTGTATATGCCCAGAAACCTAAATTTTCATATAAATAGAACATCTGAACCACAAAAATGAAAGGAATCAACTTAGGACTTCATGAAAGGCAGAAAACTTACTCTTTCAAGACCCATGGAGGGCTAGGCTTCTTTATTCGAGTTCGGAGGTAAAATAAAAGCCGAGGAGTGAATATAAGTTTATCATCTTTGTGTATCGTTGTTCTTCTCCTCTTTAAGGATTGTTTAAGTTATTTTGTGTTTATTGAATTAGGCATTGTGTAACAATCATATGAATTCTCTATTGGATTGTTTTTATACAAGCCCACTGTTAGAATTTCAAATATGATACGTAATAGTTGTGTTTGGATTCATTTGTGGCAACTAATGACATTAAATCATTAGAGATAATGTAACATAGGCTAAATAACCCGAACTTGAGTGGTTATTGCTTAGATTGATTTGTTTTCTGTTGAGTCAAATTACATATATATATGATTTTGATGAATAACAAAGAAGAATAAAAAAAAGACGCTGACGCAAAATGAAAAGCAGATGCAGAAGTTGAAAAAACAGACTCAGAATGAAAAGAAGACGGAGAAGTGAAAAGCAGACGCAGAATAAAAAGCAGACGTAGAATGAAAAGAAGACGCAGAATGAAAAGAAGACGGAAAAGTGAAAAGCAGACGCAGAAGTTCAAAAAGAAGACGCAGAAGGAAAAGAAGACGGAGAAGTGAAAAGCAGAAACAGAATAAAAAGCAGACACAGAAGAAGAATGAAAAACCAACGCAAAAAAGCAGACGCATAATTCAAAAACAGACGCAAGAGTCAGTTCGAGTTAGTTACAGAACTCAACTGATTAACCATTTCTTTCCAGATTCAAGAAGTAAGAATCAAGAGATTCAAGAAGCAAGAATCAAGAAGCAGTTACAGACGAAGGTTATAAATATGAGTCGAAGTCGTAGATTGAAAAGTTAGTTGATTAGTTGACTTACGTATACGTGAAACGAAAAAGCTTGTTTGTGAGCTTACTGTGCGAATTAGCTGAGAGCTAGTATTATTGTAACAAAGTTCAATACTTTTGTAAGGAAGTAGTACAGATAGCCTGCAGAGGCTAAAAATGAAAGAATACTGAGTGTAGAGACCTGAAGAGGCTCGGAAAGAATACTTGTAAAAATTGAAGAGATAGTGAAATCTCAGAAAGACTTCTGAGGACTGGATGTAGCTGTAGCGCCCCCTTACTGCAGGGTACGCAACGGGATACTCATGGGTCGTTCCGACGCATATCCCACAATAGGGGAGTACTGCATTCGATCAATCACTACAGTACTCTCATGGCATCAATATAATAAAAACCGTAGTATAAAATTCATTATATTTTAAAACCAAGATACTTTCTCATTTCAAATCATCAAATAGAAATATAGACAAATCTATCAGTTTTCCACGGCCTGAATATATTACTCCAAAAAGGAAATATGATACAAAAGTCTATACTAGGTCATCCACAAAAATCTTCCCAGATGACCAACTTGTGTGCCATAACTTCTCTTGCCAACGCGCTCACACGGCAGGAAAAGTCTATCTCTGGAGCTAGGAGTCTAATCTATCGATCCTGAAAAATAGATGCAATTTTGGGTGAGTTTGCGAACTCAATGAGAAACCATCATCGATGGTTCACTCAATTCATGCATTACGCAAATAACGTACAGCATATCACAATAACATTCAAAATACCATATAACAATTTACAGATTCTCATGCAATCACAGAACACAGAAATTCGCCATTCAGTTATCACAATTGTGTCATGCAATGCATATGTGACTCTATCCCATTTTATTACAGTGTTGTGACCGAGCGCTTAATCAGTGATCAGTGTTCAGTAGACGCGTCTAGGGAATAGGAGAGCCCTCACGCAGGATGCACTAACTCCCTTCGAGCTCGAGGCTCGTTTCAGTAACAGTGGCGTCTCAGGTCACAACTATCATTATCTGTTCATGCATTTATGCATGAAATGCGAAATGCCCAATAATTCACAGTCACAATGCTATAAAAACTCATTTATCGCAATCCTTCAAAGTCACTAGGCAGTCAAATCCGATTTTTCAAAAGCAGGCATTTCGATCCTAAACATTCACGTAATCATACAATTCACATTCGCAAGCAGTTTACAGAGCATTTAACAATCAAAATTTGAGGAACCAACTAGGTTACTCACCTGTAACTTCCGAGCTACTGCCTGAAAGTCCCAGTAATATCCGTGGAATGCCGATCCAACGGTGCCTCTATAACAGTTAAATAATTACCCATTACTAAAATACCCAATCAGAACAATTCAATGATGCACATGTCTTTATTAAAAGATGTACGATGCATATTCATGACTTTCCGGCGCTAAATCCCAAATTTCACTTTCTTTTTTTCAAAATCTAACTTTCCACTCGATTGATCAATAATGACTCATTTCATCTTGAACTAGATCAAATTCACCTATTGAAAACTCCAATAGCATTGAATGTACATTCGGAAATCTCACAATTATACCCCAATAATCACAAACTATCCTTTGGTTAAAATAAAGACTTATCCTCAACTTTCTTCCAATAATTGCAATCTCACTCATTTGATTTCAAACTTTCTTACTTCACCTCAATTGTAGACCTCTTTCTCTAGTTTAT
>JANIHY010000004.1:24060741-24072266 GCA_027479065.1 Erythroxylum brevipes | reverse complement strand
AAATTTCAATAAATAATAATTAAATATTTACAGTCAATTATTATTTGTGTAAACCTAATAATAAATTCAATAAAATTTTAACACTGTAAATAAATATTTATCATTATGATATATTATTAATAATGATATTAATTATAAAATTTTGTTTATAGAAACTGTTTTATAAACGAATACTAATATTAAAATAAAAAATTGAATATATATTTTTAAATTAAGAATACTAACAATAGGCATGGAGTGCGTGCGTGGCAGTTTGTTGCTTACCTGGCATGATTTGGACGACTGCTCATATCATTCCACTCATCCTATGCCACCACCGTGAGATGATCTCCTTCTCTGACGTCGCAATCCAATTTTCTCACCTGTTTAACTTCTCCATCAAATCTCCCGGAATATCCCCAGGAATCCTCCATAGGCCGCTGCTTCAGCCCCTTTAATTGCTTAGCTGGACGCCACTGCCAGAGTTCTTCTGAATAGAGCCAGCTGGCTCTTCATTTGCCATTGCACGTGCCCACCTATTCCTGTCATCCCTTATTTACTGACACATCCCTACCCTCAGACTTATTTACTATATTGCCACTCAAGCATCCAATCGTTAATTGAATCCTGTTATTCTAACCAAGGTAACGTAAAGAAGACTTGGGTATTGATGTGATTGCGTTCAAAGTGGGCTTCGGTGTTTGCTAGCTTGGTTGCGTAAGAGAGCAAAAAAATGAGAAATCTACTAGAAAGCACAGGAATCTTAAATTAAATAGCGGGGAGTAAATACTATCCTGTTTTCGCACACACCATCATATGTTACATGGTGGCTCCTGGGCTACTGTGAGCTTGGTGGTCCAGAGTACAAGAATCGGTGTGCCGATCAGACTGATGAGCGACGGGAAGTAGGGCCGGTTCCAGCCACAATTTTGTGAGATAGTTAATGCACGAGAGGGTTAGGGCAGGTACACAACCTTCGCACTATCTTGAGAATTATCCAAAAGAAATTGACTATATTAACTAAAACAAGGATTGACTAAATTTCCGTTTAGATATAGGGCGAAGGAGGGAAAAAGAAAAATGGAGATTAAACTAAATTTAATTGTTGGTTGGAAAAAGAAAACAATAAAGCCACTGATCTGAATCGCAAATGAAGAAAGTGTGTGATAGAGAACCATGCCATAATATTTTTGATATCGTTATTTAAATCCAAACCCATTTTTGTCTCGTGAAGTAGCAGTAGAAGTAGAACATAACATACCCAACAATAATAAAAATAAGTAATTAACTGTCCTTTCCTTTTCGCCGTTTTTCTCTTTCCTTCTGTTAGGCTGTTGGTCTCTTTGTCTATCTCTTTGAACTACAGCATACTCACATTCACATTCATTCTTTGCTTCGTTCACGAGATCCCCATCTATCTCTCTTGCCTATGCTATGTTCTTTTTTATTTGGGTTTCTTTTCTTATTTCCATCTTTCTCGCATTATTATCACCAACCTTAACAACACGCATAAACGACTAACAATCCCAATATTCTATCAGGAAAGAGAAGTGGGTGGGTGAGTGAGGGAGGGAGGGAGGGAGAGAGACGGATATTGTTTGGTTTCTGAGAAAATGTCACATTCCGGTAACAACCCCTACCTGGGCCTGGACTCACTTACCGATCAACTCCGCGACTCGTTCATATCTCTCGAAGCCAACAAGCCCGACTTCCGAGAACTCAATCTGGGCTCGCCCGTTTCTCCTCTCCGAACACGAGCACCCGCAGCAATAGCCGCCGCCACCACAAGCTCAAGCTCTAGCTCTTCCGGATCTGTGTCCGCCACCAGAAACAATGGACACGTCGCAACTCCTCAGAAAGCAAACAACAGCCACTCTGGAGAGCTCTCTAACTCCACCGAAACAAGCCCTGCTACCAAAATTCCCAAAACGGGTAACTGCAGATCTGATCCGTTTATATACTCCGGTGGATGTGGCCAAATCAGTAGCAGCGCAACTCAGAGCTCCGTGAACTCTCCAGCAGCTCATAATGTGCTTCCCACCGGAAACATCTGCCCCTCCGGTAAGATGTTGAAGGCCGGTTTGGGAATGACTCACCGGAGCTCGAAGAGCGACGTGTTGGGATCGGGAACCGGGAATTACGGGCACGGGAGCATAATGCGGGGTGGTGGAGTTACCAAGTGCGACAGCAGCGTTTCGGTGGTGAGCGGGAACAGTAACGTACGAGGTGGAAACGTTAGCGGAGGGTTTCGGAGTTCGAGTGTGGATCCGGAGGAGTTGAAAAGAGCTGGGAATGAGCTGTATCAGAAAGGAAATTTTGGGGAGGCGTTGGGATTGTACGATAGAGCTATTTCTGTGGCGCCAAATAATGCGGCGTATAGAAGTAATCGTGCAGCGGCGTTGATCGGTTTGGGGAAAGTTGCGGAGGCGGTGAAAGAGTGTGAGGAGGCGGTAAGGTTGGATCCTAATTATTGGAGGGCTCATCAGAGATTGGGGTCTTCGCTTATAAGGTGAGTTTGTGGAGGGGATTTTGAACTCCTTCTGATTTGTTTTGTTTTAGTGGTTTTCTGAACGATGGATTTATGTTTTACTCTTATTGTTGGGTTCTATACGAACTATTGTATATTCGGACATTTGCTAAAGTGTTTGTTTGTTTAAGGATTGTTTGACTTGCCTTTTGGTTATTGAAATAGTGGGATTGGTGTTTCATCGTCTGTGTGTTACCTGTTTCTTGTCAGAACTAGTGGGATTGAGAGTGGTATGATATGACACTGTTTGGCTTGTGATTATTTAAGCTGTCCATGGACCGCGGGTTAGGTGATTATGTTTATGGTGAAAAATTGTGTCGAGGGCTTAATGTTCTGAGGGAGGTCGCTTCAAATTATTCAACCTGAGCGCTTCTTGTATTCAAAGCTTACGTCCTTGTAGTTCTCTTTTCAATTTTTCTGTTGGAATGTCGCCATATTATGATTTTCTTAATGGAAATTCTTTCTAAGCTTTCCTGGATCTGATGTAGAGAACATATCATCATTTGTCTCCATTGTTTCCCAATATGATGCCCAGTGATGGTTGTTTTGTGATTGCTGCTTTGTGAACGTACAATGTTATTGCATGGTATTGACTTTTTGTTTTACAACTTTCTATTTTACTAGTTGGACGTTTCTCATACTATCTATCTTTTAAATTGATACGCGATTCTTATGTGGGCATGTTGATCCCTTGTTCTATATTGACATAACAAATTTGATTTCCATAAATTTGCTTGGGTTCTTTGCTACCAGTTTTTACTCGTTTAATTATTTATGAGTTAAAGTTGAATTTGTTTCTCTTGATTATATTGGAAATAATTTGACTTATGTGATACTGGGATCTGCTCATTTGACTTGATGTTGTTTCAGGCTTGGGCAGGTTGAGAATGCCAGGAGGCATCTGTACTTTCCTGGGCAACATCCAGATCCTTTCGAGTTACAGAAGTTGCAACTGGTTGAGAAACATCTAGCCAACTGTTCTGATGCTAGGAAAATGAATGATTGGACAAGTGTATTGCGAGAAGTTGATGCTACTATTGCCGCTGGAGCTGACTATTGTCCTCCGGTAGATATCTATGGTTCTTGAATGCTTAAGTGATAATTTGGTCATGTTATGTCAATTTTTATGTCCTTTTGACTTGAAAAGTTGCATAACGTAGTGTGTGTATCTGAACAGATGTAAGGCTTGTGTAGTAGTGGTGGGTCTTGAGGCCTAAGTGAGTGGGTGGAATTCGAGTGAGTTTATACATAAATACTAAATAGAGGTTTTAGGATTGGGACCAGTCTGTTGTAAAAATGCAGATTGGCAGTGAAATATGTGTGTGCGTGTGTGTTTTACTATCTTAAAGTACCAAATGTGGGTGCTGCCTCTGTCAGTAAATTGCCTTGTTCTGTTTTCTTTTGCCTTCTTACATATGCTTTTGCCTTTTCTAGTGCTTGCTTAAGTTACAAATGCTAAATTGTTAATGTGGCATTTACAGCTCTCTATCTGTAGAGCTGAAGCCCTTTTGAAGCTTCATCAACTAGAGGATGCTGAGTCTTGCCTATCAAACATTCTGACATTGGAATCACATGCAAAGGCCTGCTGTCAGACACAATTTTTTGGTATGCTTTCTGAAGCTTATCCTTTCTTGGTTAGAGCTCAGATTGACATGGCTCTCGGAAGGTGAGTTAAGATTTAATACAAATAATTGTCCCATGTTGGATACAGAAGGATATTGCAAAGGTTGATACTTGATGATGGGCGTGTTGCAGGTTTGAAAATGCAGTCACTGCTGCTGAAAAAGCTGGACAGATTGATCCAGTAAATGTCGAAGTAGCTGTGCTGCTTAATAATGTCAGGTTGGTGGCAAGAGCTCGTATTCGAGGCAATGATCTCTTCAAATCTGAAAGATTTACGGAAGCCTGCTCAGCATATGGGGAAGGCCTCAGGCTTGACCCTTCAAATTCTGTTCTCTATTGTAACAGAGCAGCGTGTTGGTTTAAACTTGGACTCTGGGAGAGATCTCTGGATGACTGCAACCAAGCATTACGAATCCAGCCTAATTATGTAAAAGCCCTTCTTCGAAGAGCTGCCTCAAACTCTAAGGTAATAGCTAATAAGATACTCTACTCTCGTATTTGCGCATTCATAATCTTCTCAAGCATGTAAATTACATTGTTACAGCTTGACAGATGGGCTGATGCTGTAAGAGATTATGAAATTTTGAGGAGGGAGCTTCCAGATGACAATGATGTTGCTGAATCCCTTTTTCATGCTCAAGTTTCCCTGAAAAAGTCTCGTGGCGAGGAAGTGTACAATCTGAAGTTTGGTGGTGAAGTGGAGGAAGTTTCGGGAATTGAGCAGTTCAGAGCTGCATTATCTTCACCCGGTAAGCCTCCTATTTGCATTCTAAACATCAAACTTTATTCCTTTTATGATTGTTTTTTCGAATATATTTGCACTTTGATTAATGAGCTATTTCTGTTGCAGGCATTTCAGTTGTTCACTTCAAGTCATCCTCTAACCTGCACTGCAATCAAATATCTCCCTTTGTGGACACACTATGTGGTCGCTATCCATCAATAAACTTTCTGAAGGTCAGTGTTGTGCTAGTTAAGTTTATACTGAAAATATCTTTTAATTTCCAATCTGTCCCCTATTGTGTTGACAAATGAAACATACAGTGCCGTTGTCCTTGACTAACACTTTTGTTTGATAGGTGGATGTTGATGAGAACCCAGTAATTGCAAATTTGCAGAACGTGAGGATTGTTCCAACATTTAAGATATACAAAAATGGTGGCCGAGTGAAGGAGATTGTCTGCCCTAGTCGAGAAATGTTGGAACACTCGGTGAAGCATTACAGCTTGTAGGACTTATGACTGTACTCTGTAGTACTAGCGTCCCTTTCTTTTTACAGTTTCTTTCGTCAATACAATTTCTTAAGAAAAAAAAATTTAGTCCTTCCACCCTACAAGGATTACTAGGTACCTGTGACATAAACCCAGAGCAAGATAATAATTCCATTAACAGCCATTGCCAGAGGAACCCAGAGAAGATACCTTAGTTCTCCATTTCCAGTTTAGTTTATTCATTCATTCCTCATTGCTTTGTGGTTCCGTGTTTCTGTCCTTCCATCTCTTCCAATTTTTTTTTTTTAAATTTTCGTTTTGGAACTTTTTCTTTTCTTTCCCCCCAATTTTCTTGTAGGCCAGTCTGTTCTTGTATCTCTACTATCCAGAAAGAAACAGAAAAGAGGGAGGTATCTGAGGTATGTGCCATTGGTTAAGTTGTCTCCTTGAGAATGAAAAAGAGAGACGCTAGGAGGCTGGTAGAAGAGGATCTTGTACATTTATATATTGTGATATATGCAGAAACAATGGAAGCGATGAGGGGGATTGGAACGTTGCCTGGTGGGTACTTGAACTGGGTTAGTGAAAGAAGGATGAATATGTTGTCAACTAGAAGATACTCTTGTTTATCATTTCTTATCCATTTTCACCAATAAAAAGGTTCAAAATTTTTTACCCTGCCAGGCCATGTTTGCCCTTATTTCTATGTGTAATGTTCTTATTCCTATATTTGCATGTAAAGTGATTTTTAATAGGGAGTTTAATTGGTCCATTAGATTGAAACGACTTAATTTGGACTTTGGTACAAGCAAAAAGCACATAAGATTTTAGGAATGAAGAGTTCTTTATTTTTAAATGTATAATAAATAAGTGGAGAGATACCAAAGCTCAATTGCATGTCTTCGTCTTTCATTATTTGTACACTTTTGTCTTTATTAGAAAAAAATGGGCCCTCTGCTCTCTGGATGTGTCCCCATACCCTATGATGTGTTTGTTACCTTGGAGACAACTCATCATGGTATCAGTGACAATACCACAAAGATTCCTGTTATTATTTTCGATGTCCCTTTTTCGGAAGTGAAGTTGTATTACTAATTTGCTATTGTTACCCTTGAAGAATTAATGAATATTGGATAGTGGCCTCTCAGGGAGGGCATCGAGGAGGTTAACATGTGGGCGTTTAAGTGATGTTGCTGTGGGAGACGAAAGCATATTCCCCACCACTGCCATCACCTTGACCAAAAACTAGTCCAAAAGATCAAATCGGTCGTTGGAATATGACGACGGTCCTGGTGGGTGACGGTGTTTGTGCCTTTTGTTGGATCTAACATCTGATCTCAGCCACGTGTATGTTGTTCTAATGAAATGCCTCATTATAGTCCTACTCTTTTCTACCTCGAAGAGAGTAGGATTGGCAATTGGACTTGGCCAAGTCCGAAGTTAACGAGTCAGGTTTAGATTGATTGGACCTCAGGTATTGTATTCGGCTTGGGTCGATGAACATAGACAAAGCATTATTTTGCCAAAAACAATGGTTTTTTTTTAATTAAAAAAAAAGTTAAATTGTTGAACTAAGCAGATCGAGCGCGGGCCCAAAATTGTATTGATTGACTTGAGCTCGATCTGACCTATTACCATCCTTAGAAGACAGAAAAACATTGAATAATGTCGTTTTATCGATTTGGGAGCGGTGTGGTGTGATTGTGAAGCCTTTAACATGAGATATGCTTTTAGTCGCACAAGAATCAAGTTGATTTCTATTTGTTGAATTTGGGGCATATAATGCCGCTAAGTTACTCTAATGGTAACGAGGGGAGACCAAGGTATTTAACTTCCTTTTGAAAACTCGCCAAGCTAATAAGATGATTTGTTAAGGCCAGCTAACTAATACATATCTTATAAGTGAATGAATCTTATTTATTTATCATGATTAGTATGATTCATCACCCTTTTGTAGGTTTGTAGGTTCACATAAGAGATTGTAAATCTAGCTAAGATAGGACATATTTTAACTCTCAGCAACTTTTAATAACTTAGATGTATTTAACGAATCCAAGTCCATATTGAAGAGAATCCAAGTCTATAATGGAAACTTTCTTCGAGATAAGTTTATAAAGCTCAGAGTAGGTAACATAAGATAGATTAGGAGTGCCAAGAAGAGAATCAAAGTGCCTCACTACTTCTTGTTAGGTGTCCTAGGGATTTTGTAACACTAAACCATCTTTGGAGGTGATAGAACAAAATTATGCACTGATTTTTCCTTGTAATAATGGTGTTGAAAGAGAATTTTATACAATTGTCACCATCTTTCATCTAATTAACCTTAGCCCTTTGCTGCATGATTGTTGACAACTTACATAAATTTGGGAAGTAACTATTTTTCTTTATTTAGGAGTTGGGGATCATTTAGGGTGATACCAATTTGTTCTTGGATTCCTTCAAGTTCTCTTCTAATGGAGTTCAGAATAAGTCTAGTGTTACAGACCATGTACCGTTCTATAACTTTTTGGAAAAATAAGGAAAAAAGAAATATAAGTCAACACGGTCACCGATATAGGTGTATTTGTGGCCTTGTTTCTTACTATTTCTTAAATGCTTACCTAGTTCTGGAAACATAGGCATGTATATGGGTGTGTAGGTTACTCACCCATGCTCTCTAACAGAGTCACTAACAAGAATGTTAAAGATCGTGTTTCTTATTATAACTTTTTAACACTTTTACTCTAGGTGGAACATAGTCATGTCTTTGATCAATATGAGCATATAACTCAACATAGCATTTTACTCTATGTAACTTTTGGATTTAGCCAGTGTTTCACATATTTTCATACTTGTAAATAAACACACATACCCATAACATAAAAGAATAAAATGGCACCCATATAATCATAAACCAAGAGAAAATCTAATACCAAACCACAAAATTAACATAGATATAAGTTCAATTATGAAAAGTAAAACCTAAAATCCTAGAACAAAAATAATTGAAAAATGAAATTACCAAATTAAAAATCTTGAGTTGCCTCCTAAGAAATGATCATTGAATGTTATTAGCTTGACATTCCGCCTTTAACTTACTCCATCTTGATTGAGGAGACTAAAATCCTCTATAATATGCTTGTCAAAATCCCCTCTAAGGTACTGCTTCAGTTGATGCCAATTTACCTTAAACATACCCTTTCCCTAATGAGTTACTTATGTAATGCCATACGAAAAAAAAATATCTCTTCACTACAAAGGGTCCAGATCATCTAGACTTCAACTTGCGTAAACTAAGTTGGAAGTTGTATAAGAGCAATTGATATCTTTCTTTAAATTGCTTAGTTTGCTTAATCCTCATAACATGATACCTTTAGCTCTGAGTTTTCATAACCCATCATATGCCATTCTTCGAGCTTATTCCCTTCGAATTTCATTTTCCTACACGTAAGATTAAGATTAAAATTAATTAACTTGATTTCCCAATATGGTTTATGTTCAAGCTCAATAGGTATGTGACAAACTTTTCCATACACTAACCTATAAGTTTAGTGCTTAGAAGTGTCTTAAATTTAGTTCTATAAGCCTATAGAGGATCAGCTAAATTATTATAACAATATTTTCTATGATGCTCTGCCATCTTTTCTAGTATCTATTTAAGTTCTTTATTAGCTATTCCAATTAGCCACTAGTTTGAAGGTGATAAGGAGTTGCAACTCTATGTGTAACTCCATATTTCCTAATAACTTTTTCAAATTGTACATTACAAAAATTGAGTACCATTATCACTAATAATAGCTCTTAGTGTGCCGAATCAAGAAAACAACCTTTTAAGAAACTTTACTAGCATCATTGGGAGGTAAAGCCTAAGCTTGAACCTAGTTAGAAACATAATCTATAGCTACTAGGGTGTATTTATTTCTACTAGAAATTAGAAATGGACTTATAAAATCAATGCCCTAAATACCAAATAATTCATAAACCAAAATAAAATTTTAGGCATTTCATCTCGGTGAAAATGTTCCCTGTTTGTTGAACTTATCACAAATTTGAACGTACCTTTGGCTTCGTCTAAATAATGTATGCCACCAGAAACCTTATTGAAGAACCTTGTGATTCATTATATTTACATGATAATGTCCTCCAATTAGATTGGCATGACAATGCTCCAAAATCTTCCATCCTTTGTTTTTAAAAGTGCATCTTTAAACTATTTAATATGTACAAAATCTTTTTAAAAAAGGGTCTTTCCTAAGGTAAGTTTTCAAATTAGAGAAGGATTTCTTCTTTCGCTGATGAGAAATGCCCTTAGGAAGAATCCTAGTAGCCAGATACTTAGAAATATTAGCAAACCATAGAAGTTTAGTTTTACTAACCTATTCGAGATTATATAAGCACTCTTCAGGGAATGCATCATTAATCTTATTTTCTCCAAGCTTCTCTAAATTTGGATTTTCTAAAATTGATAGATGATCTCTAACTAGATTTTCAACCTCCTTTTTATCCTTGATCTCCAAATCAAATTCTAGTAATAAAAAATACATTTAATTAATCTTAACTTAACATTTGGCTTATTTAACAAATATTTTAATGTAGAGTGATTAATGTAAACAATGACTTTATATAGTATCATATAGGATCTAAATTTATCAAATGTAAAAACCACATAAGTAGTTCCTTTTCTGCAGTTATATAGTTTTCTTAAACATCTGTCCAAGTCCTACTAGCATAGTAGATGGGCTGAAAATGCTTGTCTCTGTTCTATATAAAACCGGACTGCTACAAAATCAGTTGCACCACATATTAGTTAAAAAAAAGAGTCTAATTTGGAGCAACCATAATTGTGGAATTAGTTAACTTTTCTCTAAAAGAGTAATTTTTTTTGAATATTCTTGAGTGAAACTAAAAGGCACATCCTTAGCAAGTAACTTTGTTAATGGCCAAGCAATTTTAAAAGTCCTTAATAAAGATGTTATAGAAACCTGCATGTTCTAGGAAACTCCTAATGGCCTTAAATAAAGTAAAAGCAAAACTCCACTTTTACTCTATCCCCTTCCCTCCATATGAGATTTTATAGCCTAAAATTATACCCCCTTCTACCATAAAATGACATTTTTTTCCAGTTTAGCACTAGATTAGTTTCCTTAAAATGTATGAGTAGTTTTCATAAATTTTAGAGTTATAAATTGAAAAAATCCCTAGAAACTAAAAAATCATCCATAAATAACTCCATGATATCCCCGACTAGGTTGTTAAAGATTTCCATCATGTACCTCTAAAATATAGCAAGTGTATTACATAATCCAAAAGCCATTCTCTAATAAGAGAATGTATTATATAGATAAGTGAATATCATTTTCTCCTGATCCTCTAAGACTATAGAGATTTGAAAACAACCTGACAATCCATCTAGGAAATAGTAATACATGTGGCTAGTTAACCACTCTAGCATCTAATTAATGAAAGGAAGAGGAAAATGATCCTTCCAAGTAGAGTCATTAACTTCTTGTAATTTATACACACTTTCCACTCGATGATGGTTCTTGTGCATATCAACTTGTGTCTTTCATTAAGCACCACTATCATCCCTCCTTTCTTTAGTACAACCTATATAAGGTTCACTAAAGCATTATTAGTAATAGGGCAAATTATTCCTAAATAAACTAGCTTAATTACCTCTTACTTTATGACTTCCTTTGTATTTGGATTGAGCTTGTGTTGAGGTTGTAAAAATAATCCCCCGGCAAAAATTTATATGTACAAAAGGAAGGGTTGATCCCTTTAATATATATGATCTTCCACATTATTGTCATCTTATGCTCTCTAATGCCTTCAATAACTTTTCTTTTTAATCTGCCTTCAGATTTGATATTATGATCACTAATAACTTCAAATCCTTTTTAAAAATGAGTTCTCTAGATAATCAGGTAGTTTCTTTAGTTTTAACACAAGTGACTCTTCAATGGAGGCTTCGACTTTATCTCTTTACTCATGTCAATATCTTTAAATTCTTTTCTTTCAATTGTGAAGCATTAAATTCTATTCAGCTGTTGGGAACCCATATAGTCGTTGTCTAATTGTTATGACCGTTCCTTAATATCCTCCTTTCCATTTGTGGCTAATTGAACTGTTGGAATTAATTTGTTGTACCCATAAGTCGACTTGTCGAGTGTATAAGTCGACTTGTGTCAACGATTTACGTAAAA
>JANIHY010000004.1:23845699-23865732 GCA_027479065.1 Erythroxylum brevipes | reverse complement strand
CAGCTAAACAGGTTTTTGCTTTTATTTGAAAGAAAAATAGAAACTTAAAATAGAAAATTAAAATTGAAGACTACAATAGCAAAATAAAAGTTTATTATGTTATTGTACTGCAGTCGCTACTAGTATTGAATTATGTTTTGCTAATTAGTTACAAAGTTACAACAATCTTGACTTTTTGTTTTGCTACTTACCTGTTGAATTGTTGCTAATTGAAGCCCTAATAATGATCATACACCTAACTGAATGTTATTTTTAACATGGCAAGATGGAGTAAAGTTAGTTGCATGTCATTTTTCAAAAAAAAGTTAGCTGCATGTCATTTGGTTGTTAATGCAGGATCTCACTTGGAGTATTGAAAGGCTTTCTGTGGATTTTGTTTTAACTACTAACCTTTTGCAGCTTATATCTTGCTTCTAGATGCCCCTGTAACTTCTGCTAAAACTACAAACATTTTATTTAAATTTTGGTTTACTTGTGAAGGATTTTCTCTCATTCAAGCTACAGGTTTGACTGGCAAACCTGACCAAGAGAATTATTTTGATTCTTCAACCATGCTTGGGGTTGATTTTAGGATACTTTTTCCCCACCATGTTTTTAGATGCTTGGAATTGTTTCTTGTTTGTTCAATTATTGGTTTTTATAAGTGAGTCATTACTCTCCACAGGTTAGGTTCTGATCCTACTCAGTCCCAAATGCCATGTTCTAATTCAGCCAAGACAGCAACCACTGTAATGGAAGACCCCTTTGTAGTATTAGAATCTACTCCTACGCCTTCAGCTTCTTCTTCGGGGTTTTTAACTGATCTGCTGGAAGAAATTAACAGATTCAGTAGTTCTGTTGACAATTCATCTAATAAGAGGGGGGTATTTGACGAGATAGACCACCTTGATAATCTTGGAAAATATGTGCCTCCAATTTCACCTGAGAACACTAGGAGAGGAAAGGATAGGAGCCCTCTAAGGAGTGAACAAAGAATAGGAAGTACTTATTCTACTAGTAGTAAGGAACCATTTGTAAATCCTGTGGAGAATGCTGAGGGAAAGTCATTCAAGAAGTCAACAGAAGATCTCCAAGAACATCATGAATCTGTATTTGATATGTCTAATTCTTATTCTTTTCGTAAATCTACTAATCAAACTGTATCGCATCCTTCATATGTGAATGCCAGTTATAATGAGACAATTACATCTCCTAGACCAGAAGAGGTATCAGAATCATCAGATGATGTGTGGCTTACTCTACCTGAAATTACACTTTTTACTCAACCCACTATTGCTCCACCTCCTTCAAGACCCCCACCTCCATGGCCACCTCGGGTTTCAAAATCAGGAACAAGTTCCTTTTCTTCTGCAAACTTGAGGAAAAAAGTTGATGATAATGGTTTTTCCTCAAGTTCCAGTCTATATGCTCAAAGCCCTGCAGGAAGAAGCTCGGTGGCCCCTCAAATTGATGAACTTGAAGATTTTGCCACTGGCAGGATCCGAAACAACAATAATGAACATCCTGATACTCTTTCTGGGGAAGATGTTGATAGCAATTCCTCTGCTGCATATGCTGCTGCAATGAAGGAGGCTGTGGATAAAGCTCAAGTTAAATTCAGGCAAATGAGGGAGACAGATCTGAAGGCTGGTAGAAATAAAGAAGCAATTCAACTTGAGAGAGACATGCAAGATGCTCAACAAAGAGAATTCAGAGAAAGGCAAGAGAGAGCAGAACGTGAGAGGCAAAATAGGGAAAGGGAGGAAGAGCATAGAGAACAGAGGAGGCTTGAGAAAGAGAGGGAGAAAGCTCGTGAAATGGAAAGGGAGGAGAAAGAAAGGGAGCAAAGAAGGCTTGAGAGGGAAAGAGAACGAGCAAGAGACATTGAAAGGGAAAAAGCTAGACAGGCTGTGGAAAGGGCCACTAGAGAGGCACGTGAAAGAGCATCTGCTGAAGCTCGTCTAAGAGCTGAAAGAGCTGCTGCTGAAGCTCGAGAGAGAGCAGAAAGGGCTGCAGTTCATAGAGTGCAAGCCGAAGCACGTGAAAGAGCTGCCAGTGAGGCAAGAGAAAGAGCAGAAAAGGTTGCTGCTGAAGCTCGTGAAAGAGCAAATACAGAAGCAAGGCAGAGAGCTGCTAGTGCTGAGGCTCGTATTAGATCTGAACGGGCTGCTGTAGAAAGAGCTGCTGCTGCAGCTAGGGAAAACCAACAAAAGAATGACAGTGATCTTGAATCATTCTTTAGTTCTAGAGCAAGCAGCGCACCAAGACCTCGAGCAAGTGCTTCAGTTAGGGAAAACTGCTTCAAGATTTTGTGTTGGCATCAACTTCTGATTCTAGTTGAAGTGTATTAATTTTCTCAACTTTTAATGAAGGATCCTTTCTTTGATAACCAGAGCAAGGGAGGCCCTGAAGTACCTAAAAGGACGTCTGTTGGAACTGCAGCTAATATGCGAAAAGCATCTTCAACTGCCAATATTATTGATGATTTATCTTCAATTTTTGGAGGTAGCTGAAGTTTGGATTGCAGTATTTGTTTTTAATTTTTTAATTATCGTGTTGGTTTGAATTTACTGAATTTGTTTGCAGCAGCCACTGCATCATCAGGAGAATTCCAAGAGATTGATGGGGAAATTGAAGAAAGGCGTAGAGCAAGGTTGGAACGCCACCAGAGGACTCAGGAGCGAGCGGTATGTAGTTTTTTGTTTTATTATGACTTCATAGTATTCCTCAAGAGTTATTTCATGCCATTTGCTTAATGTAACGCACTTACATACTAGTTTCATTGGTTTTAATTTCTTGAGTTTGTCTGTTCAGGCAAAGGCATTAGCTGAAAAGAATGAACGTGATCTTCAAGCTCAGAGGGAACAATCAGAAAGACATGTAAGCTTAGTATATTGGGCTCTTTGTTTTAGGAATCTGTATCACATTTCACTATGAAATTGATAAACTCAGTTCTAGTTATCTTCATCTAATACAGAAATGATCATTTTTAGCTGTAGCTGGTTTTTCGAGGTTCTTGGTTATACTGATGAAAGTATCAAAACATAACTGTTATCAAGATGTATTATTGTTGTTCTGAAGTATTGACGTCATGTCAGTAACTAAGAATTTGGAAACAAATTATAGTTGATCGAAGCCCAATATATTTTACCTCACAGACATTCAAATACTTGAGGAAATCTTTATGTTGTCTTTTATCTGGCTTGTAACTCCATTAATGATAGTTCACTTTGTGGTAGTGATTCTTTCCAGATTCAATTGATCTGATATTGGTTTATTTTGCATCTCAGATGATTGCTGAAACATTAGATGTTGAGATAAAGCGATGGGCAGCAGGGAAAGAAGGGAATTTACGTGCTTTACTATCAACAATGCAATATGTGTGTATCCATCTCTCCTAAGTTAGATATAACCTGCATAGCCTTTGTTTAAAGGGCTTTAACTCTGCAATTGGCTACAATTATATGTTATCGTTTTCTCATATGGTACAAGTATTTTGCTTCTCGAAATGCTGATCTTGTCGGATGCTAAATCTGAATATAAATGTTGCTGCAAGGGTATGGGGAACCAACCTTCAAGTTCTTGATTTGCATAGTAGATGTGATCCTTTGTACTTGTTTTCCACCCAAATGCATATATGTAAGTTCATATGAAATACTGGACTACGTAAACCTCTACATAATGGCATATAAGACATCTTGTGCAATATTTCTTATTTCATTTGGTTGTGTGGATAGTCTTTGCATTAGTTAGGCATTGTAAATTGCTGTTTCAAGTGTTTCCAACGAAAATGTAATAGTATATACTCAAAGCTAATATTTTTCTATACAATGAACAGGTGCTCTGGCCTGAATGTGGTTGGCAGCCTGTTTCTTTGACCGATTTGATTACAGCTGCTGCAGTTAAGAAGGTTTATAGGAAGGCAACTTTGTGCATACACCCGGACAAAGTCCAACAAAAGGGTGCCAATATTCAGCAAAAGTATATTGCTGAGAAAGTGTTTGACTTGCTTAAGGTATTTCTCCGTTTTAATTGTAACCATAAAGGAACGTAGCTGTGGAATCTTATCTTGTTATCCTTAACACTAGTTTTACAGTTGGTTGGGTCACATTTGTTCTGCTCATGCAAAGTCATCTTCTGTGAAAATAGGAAGCATGGAACAAATTTAATTCAGAGGAGCTGTTTTAAATACCTTGAACTCAATGCTTGGCGAAAAATAGTAGATTTGTAAGTGAATCAAACTTCCAGCAGATGCACTTTTTCTCAATTCAGTTGTCCACTTTGATCGCAACTGATAAACGATTTGGGGAGGCCTTTTGCAGCTATTTAGATGCAGAGGTTTAGTACGTTGGATGTATTGTAAACTGACGTTCCTCCAAAAATATGGCAGAAAAATGGAACTGTTTGTTTGGAAGAACATCAAACGTCATTTGGTTATTCATGATGTTTAGTTACCTGAGCCCGCATGGATAGCAGGAGGATCTTTTTTGAGCTTTCAATGATTTATTTAGTAATTATTCTTTCTGTGGGTAGAGCGTGATATGTGGAGAGGGTTGGCATATGCTTATTGTTACCGAAATTACAGACGTTGGCAATATATTGATTCTTGAGCAAGTTCCACTCTGGTTGGGATTCATAGGTATACATAATTCTCTCGCATGTTTCCTTTGGCGACAAGCACAAGTACATCTATCTGGCTTGGAAAATACCCTTTCAAATACTTCTGTCAGATTTATGTTATTGCTGTCTTTAGGAACATTTTCATGGACAGATCTTTGTAGTTTGGTAGAGTTCACAAAATATACTTGTTTTTCCTAACATTTTATACTGTAACTGCTTTTCCTTAACAAATTGCTGCTTACCTATTCGATTAAAAAAGGAGCTGTTTCTCAACCTATGTTGCGTCTAGTACAAGACGAGAGCAAGTAAACCAATCAGGGTTTTGCAATATATAATACAAGTTTGTAGATAATTCAGTTCATATACTGGTAGTTCGACATCGTGTAGAAATATACAAGTAAATCACACTCGTTGAGAGGAAACCTAAGACTAGGTGAAGGTGGTGAGATTGGTTGAGATAAGTTGGGAAGGTGTGTATTGGAATTTGCTTTATTTATGCAACATGTTACCAGCTTAAAAGTAGAAACAGGATCTTTCTTGTAAGGATTGAAACTTTGTGTTGAATTATTATCCAATTCTCAAGTAATAGTTGAGTTGGACTTTAGAATTTTGGTTGACATTTTTCTCGGTAAAGTTCAGATTCCATAGAAACTGGCGGATTGGTTAGTTGAGATATTGAGGTTTTGTTTTGTGAATGGTTTTTTGCATTGTTATATAGAGGCAAATCAAACAATAAATTTCTTAGCAAACTTGGAATGTTCGTTGGAGAATTTGACCATCTACATTACTCAATCATTGATGTCTCATCCCTTGAGGGATATATTAACTTTAGATAGGTCAAGTTTGCCTTCATTAAGAGTAAGAACTGTATAAGTATAATACATATTAGCGATATTGACTTTTGTAATTTCTTTCAATTATCACGCCTTTGATGGTTGGCATCTAGTGTTAGATTATTCGGTAATGTCAACTCCATTTGTTTTAAGTTCATGCCCCTCTGTTTTGTACTTGTTTTTCTTTTTAATAAAATAGGCCATCTATCCCATTCAAGGTGCTGCCTTTGGTTAAAAAAAATTAAAACATAAAAAATCACATTTGACGAAATTATGAGTTATGCTTGTCTAATACGATTCTATCTCAATAAATTTGTTAAATAGATTAAAAACGAAATAGTGGTGAAATTAGAGGAAATGTGTAGTCTTTTATATCATGTAAAATTATGTTGGTTTATACTCGAGAGAGTAAATTGAGTATTAATAACTTAAACACGTATATTTCATCTAACGAATACAATTGGACAAAAATCAATATTTGATAAAAAATAGTTTAATATAAATCAATAATATAATCAAACAATTATTTAAAGAGTATAAAAAAGAAAGTCGAATAAATTTATAGAAGTTCGACAAACAACTCTTACCTATTTCTATCTCTAATATACTTCATGGAATTTGTGTTAAGTTTCTTCTTAGAACAAATAAAAAAGGAACCTTATAATGATCTTGTTCTTTACGGGTAAAGAGTAACTCTTCTTATAATCTTTCTCTACGATGGAGAATAACTTAACTCACAAAAGAATTCACAACTTGAAAGACCTCACTTGATCACTTTAATTACCTTTAAGGCTCACTCACTTCAAAATGTAGCAATAAGATGCTTTGGAAAATTTTTAGAAATGTGTACATGAGACACTCAATTATTTTTTTCCATGTCTAAACCAATAAAAAATCATACATTTACGAGATTTGGAGGTCAACATAGCCGTGAGCAATAAGAACTAGCTGTTATGTATTGGTTGACCACTATTGGTCATTGGAATATCGGTCATAATGACTCATTACATTAGTCGACCAATGTATCAACTAATGTTGCTATGAGGGTATATAAATTGTAACAACTTTAACCTATATTAGTTAATTAATATATCTAAAATCATGATTCAAACATTTTAAATGCTCAAACTTAAATTTTTTAATGCAAAATTGATTTAAACACTTCTATGAATGTTCTCCAAAGTATGTTTTAAAGATTAAAAAAAATTAATCAAAACTTTAGTTCCTCTTAATGATTGAAAACCCACACAATGAGTTAAAATAATAATGTGTTTATGCATATTAAGTCTCTAAAATATCAAAGTGACTAAGTAGGTAGTACAATAAATATTATATATTCATTTATAACTTTGTCGTGCATTATTCTTCCTTGATCTTGATTCTATTTTCCATTTGAATAACTTATATTTTGTTATCATCATGTAACAAACATATAACAATTTCACAATTCACTCAAAAAGCAATTAAGGCAACATTGATGATGCAATTTAAATCATTAAATCTTTCTTGATTTGAAGAAAACAATGAGTGGCTTATTTACTCTATTATGAACGTGTACCCACCTTGAGTTCCTTGCTTATAAACTTGCTTAGGGATGTGTTTCCTCTTGTTCCTCTTGGTCCTCTTGCCTCACTTGATTTCCTTAAACAATAACCAAAATTCCATTCAATTAGGTGTAGAAATCGGAAAATCATACTTTAACAAATGGAACTATAACTTATGCTGAAATAAAAATTCTATACTCAACTTCCATCCAAAATTTGAGATTCTTAGAGACTGAATTTAGACTTGATTACTTCATACAATTTGTATCCTTATGTCTTTAGTTTATGCCAAATCAAAAATCACCCAATTTGGACTTCTACATCAAAATTTATGCCTAAAATATCAAAGCATGTCTGTGTAAGAAACTGGACTTTGCCGCGGCTAATTTGTTGGTGTGCGCCGCGACGTGATGGGTCCTCGTCGTGACGAGGATGCTGGCGCGTGCCATGACGTGCGAGGCCAAAATCCTCCAAAATTTTGTTTTTCCCACATTCTTCAACCAAATTCCTCCCATCTTTCAAATATAACTCATCTAAACCCTAAACCATCTCTTATACTTCATTTCCAAGCTCATTTCAAACTAATATCATTATCAAAACATCAAAATCTATCTTTGATCACTAACCCTAAAAGAGAACACTTGCCTATCGCATTCAAACACTTGCCTATCGCATTCACTAACACTTTCCACACATGTTAAGCTACATTAGGATTTCATCTATCCAAAACAAGATGGAATAATGCTCATACTTATTGATGCTTCAAATTCTTCAAAATCTTCAAGAATCTCAAAACCTTAGCTTTTCTCTCTTTTCATCCTCTCTTCCATGACACTCTCTTCTTTCTCTCTTCTTTTTATTTTTCTTCTTCTAATTTCCACTCCTAATAACCATCAAATGTCCATTATGCCCTTCCATGTAAGCCTTACACCTTTTTAACCTTCAGTGATCTTCCCAATTTGCCCTTATACATTCTTACTCCTTTACTTTTTACTAACACTTAATCCCTCCATTTAATTTCCATTAACCTAAGCAATAAAACCTCAAATTATTCTAACCAAAAGCAATTAATCACTCTCGTGCTCAAAAATAAACTGAACACATGCTTATATAGTAAGAAAAGAATCGAAAACCAACAAAAACATAAATCATAGTAAAGAAAAAAATCATAATTCTAACCTTATTCTGAAACTTGATATTTTTCTTATTTTTTTTCTCGAATTGTTTCTAAAATTGGCTTATCTTAAGTATCATAGTTACACAAGTGTTCAACTTCTAATGCTATTTGCAAAACAAATTGAGAGAACTCTATAACTATTGTAGAGAGGGTCAGGCAAAGAGTGCTAGTTCTCTTAGAGTTTAATCCTATTTATAATAGGTTTTATAAATTTAGTAACTTAATTGAAATAAAATTCCTAATTCAATTAAACTCTAGTTAGAATTACAATTAATTCTAATTAAATATCAGTTATGCCCAAATAAGATCTAATATCTTATGTTGATTTTTATTTATTCAATATCTCATATTTAAATCAACAGTTTCTCAAACTTTATAATTAAGTCCAACTTTATTAAAAATACTTTTTCTCTTCAACTTTTTTTTTTTGTATGTGACCCATTCAAAGTATTGAAATTTGTACTGTACCAATCGACGGCCAAAAAACGGTACAAAAATGAGTGCTCTGGATCAAACTCGTGTACCGATCTGTACTAACATGTTTCGGTTAGTATCGACGGTATTCAAAATATTAGTCATATACCGACCGGTACTAGAAATTTTAAAATTTCCAGGGGTATTTTTGCAAAAGAAATTTTTTCTTAAAAACTCTCATTCCCCCAAACCCACACCCAACATTGCTCTCCTTCTTCCTCTCATTATTTTCTCTCTCACACTCTCACTCTCTCTCTTTTTTACCATCACCAGTCGTCACCACTCCCTCTTTAACCATTCAGCGACCACCATCGCACCCCCAACAATCGCCCGATGCCACCCAGCAGCCCACCACCGCTTGACGCCAGATCTAAAAATTTGAAATAAATCTAGATCCAAATCTAAACCGACTGACCCGACATTGAATTGATTTTGGAATTTTTGGGTGTGTCTTTTGCTCTTAGATTTGAAAAACAAATTCACTGTATTAGGTTATTTGTGTATGTTTTGTAATGAAAATTGTTGAAAATTATTGATATATTTTGTGATAAAAGCTGCTGGAAATTATTGAAATAAAAATTGTTAGGAATGATTGGAAATGATTTTTTTTTGACAAATTAAAAATTTTCATTAATGTTAAAAGATATACAATGAAGATTTTGAGCTATAAGTCAACAAAGTATGACTTAAGATACTAGATAACTAAACAACGTCGTTTGAGAAGCCTCCCCGACTATTAGGGTAAAACTACCCAGACCTTTCGTGCATCTTCTAGAAATTTCCCAATTCGGCTGGGCGAGGATTCGTTATGCGTCTGACATTGAAGAGGCGTTGTTGAGGTGGAGAGGACAACAACGATTGACAAAATGATGGAATATCTCCACAAAGATTATGGTTTCCAGGTAAACGACATCTACTTATAGCATGTATAGCGATTAGGGTTTAAGTTGGGGTCCTCGGCTTATAGGTGTTCCCGAGTCAAGTTTCCTACGAGCCTTTTGAAAAGGTGATTACCGTGTTGAAAGGGGAGCTCGGATTTGTAGACCTGTAGGGCTTCTACTACCATCTTTCCGAAGAAAGGTGAGGATGAGCTGATCCAAACTAGGTAAGTCTTTATATGGAGTAAGTCACAATTATATGATCTCTGCTAAGAAGGGAAAGATCAAGTGTTGTAGATCTGAGTTGTAATATAGTTTCTGCATAACGTGGTGAGTGAGATTGCGTAGCTTGTCTTTTGGGAATTAAATCCTCCATATGAAGGCCATTCTCCCACTACAATGTAGGTGTAGCTAATTAACAATCAGTTCCTCTCTAATACTTGTAGTGATGATCTCTGTAAGAGAGTTCATTGAAGTGGCCTGGTGAATCGTCTACTGTTTCTCTCATTCCATATAACCTGAACACAAGTAGCCACCGAAAGAAGGGTTATATCCTTGTCATATTTGGACATGTTCAGATTAGGAAGCCCTTGCATTATGTCTAGGAGTCTCTAGACATTAAGGTCTGGTGCACTGAGGGTTGAAATTGTGAACCAGAGTGTTCTGGAGAAACCACACTAAAAGAAGAGGTGGTCCTTGGATTCATCCACTAGGTGACATACAATACAATGTTTAGGGGAGGTTAGGAAATTTAACCGATCCATAGTGCTCAGCCTATTCCACATTGCCAACCATAGCAGAAAATTCACATTAGGTCTGAGGGTTTTATTCCAAACCAGAGTGTCCCATCCTATCCTATTTTTTGGCCTTGCCCTAAGTTTCCTTATTGCCTTAGCAATAATCTCCAAAATTGGGATACCCCTTCAAACGTAGTTATCTCTCTCCCCTGTCTTATGAGAGGAGGGATGTGTGGACATGTTAACTCATCTGAAGATAGTGTCCACTCACCATTAAATATGATAGCTTAAAGTTTAGCATCCATGGGAATGCGGTCTAAGAGAGAATTGGCCATACTGTTATGAGAGTCTATCACCCTCCCCTATTTGGTAGGTTATATGCTGATAAGCCTCTCCCCTCATACCAAGGAGTTGGTTAAAGAATTAAGTGTAGCTAGGCTTAGTTTTTAGAGACCAGAAACTCCTTCCTTTTAAAATATAAGTATGCATCCATTTGCCCCACAATGTTTCCTGATCACTTAGTAGCCTCCAGATCCTTTTAGACATGAGAATTTTGTTCTTACTAACTATGGAGTCAATTCCCAATCCCCTTTCTTCTTTGGGTTGGCATATAGACTTCCAACCTACCTTGGCCATACCTTTTTCCCCATTCTTTTTGCTCCACAGGAACTGTTTCATCAACCTTTCTATTTTTTTAGCCAATCTTTTGGAGAGGAAAATGTATGAACTCCAGTGGGTGTTCATGGACAGAATAATAGATTTGAGAAGTTGTAGTCCACCCCCATAGGAAAGAGCTTTATTAGTCCATAAACCCAATTTTTTCTGAATCTTTTCTACCAATGGAAAACATTCACAGAACCTGATCTGTTTAGAAGAGATAGGGATCCCCCAGTAGTTTAGAGGAGGATGTTTAACTTCCATACCCGTAGTATGAGCTAAAACATTCGAGAGATGAGAGGCACTCTTGGAGAGAACAATGAAACTCTTGAGGAGATTTGTACATAAACCAGACATCTCCTTAAATTGAGTAAGAGTAGCCATCAGGAGAGAAACCGATTGTACACTAGCTTTGCAAATGAGGATGAGATGATCTGCAAAACATAAATCTATTAGTTAAATCCCTTTGCATTTTGAATGGAATCTGAACCTTGGCTCCCGAAAAATGTTATGCTTGAGCAATTGAGTTAGGACTTCCATACAGATAAGGAATAGGTAGGGGAGAGGGGATCCCCCTACCTAAGGCTTTTTTTCCCTTTAATCAATCCAGTGGGATTCCCATTTATCAAAATCCCATAAGAAATAGTAGATATACATTAGTGGATCCAATTAATGAAGATTGAAGGAAAATTCATTTCCTTCAATACCTTTAGGAAGAATCCCCAGTTTACACTATCAAAGGCTTTCTGTAGATCAACCTTAATTGTGCAATTTTGGGAGGACCTCTTGCAAGTATACCCTTTTAGGAGTTCTTGAACTAACAGAATGTTATCTTCAATATCCCTGCCTACCAAAAAATTCCCCTTGATTCTCACTAATAAGAACCTTCAGAACCTCCTTCATCCTATTAGCCAATATCTTGGCCATAATCTTGTATAGGAAGTTGGTGCAAGATATAGGCTTGTAATAAGTCCACAAATCCGGGATGGGGTTTTTGGGAATTAGGCAAAGGAAAGTCTTGTTGTTTCCTTTAGAAGTATTCCTTTTGAGAAAGCCACCTAAGCAAGACCAGGTTTTCTGATAGAAGAAGCCATTTAAGCCATTTGGACCAGGGGCTTTAGATCCATTCATGCTAAACACAACTTGATCAATTTCCTGATCCATAACAGGTCTTGTTAGCCTGTAAACTTCTTGGTCTGGGATTTTAGAATTTACAAACTAGCTGAGGTTGAAGTCCTGCAATGTTTGGATAGAATCTGACCCCAAAAGTTTACTATAGAAAGATAGAGCATCCTTTGCTACCTCTTCTTGGCCAAAAACCTTCCTTCCATCTTCAGACTTAATGGAGGTAATTCTATTAGAATGCTTGCGGGCTAATAGAGTATTGAAGAAAAATTTAGAGCATCTATCCCCCTCATTTTTCCAGGAGATCCTAGATCTTTGCTTCAATAATAAGTGTTGGTTTGCCACAACTTCCAAATATTTTTTAAGGGCCTCCTTTTCAACTGAAGCTAGATCTCCATCTAATGGTTTTCCTGCCAAAGCTTGTTATATGGAATATAGTTTGTCCATAGAGAGGTCGATCTCCTTAGTCAAGATGCTCTTACCTCCAATCTTCTCCAAATGAAGAAATGCTTAGTTTAAAAGAAAGCTCCTATCTTCCTCTATCTTTTTTCCTTCTTGCACAACACCAAAATCTCTCTAGAAGGCTTAGAAAAGATGAAACCCTAGCTCAACTCTCTTCTTTCCTCTTAACCACCGAAACCTCTCTTCTTCCTCTCTTTAGTTTTGTTATTTCACTTCCTTCTCTCCCATTTTCGTTTTTCCCCCTCTTAAGGAATGAAACAACACCTCTTTCTTCCCCTTTTACCCTTAATGAATGATAAAAGTCCACCTTGCCCTTCCTTTAATGCCTTACGGTTTTTAAACTTAAGTGACTTTCCAAAATTGGCCTTACACTCTCCCACTACTTTAATGGATTAAAGCTCTTAACCTATGCCATATTATCTTACCCACATTAACATACTAATTAGTTCCAACATAAATTAATCTAGCAAAACCCTAAAATTAATCTAATCATTCTTATTTTCAAAAAAAAAATTCAGGGGCCAACAGTAAAGAACTATGCATCTTCCATTCATAATCTGGAGGTTCAAATGGGCCAATTAGCTAATGCATTATCAATACAAAGTGTGGAGAGTCTTTTGAGGAACATGAAATCAAATCCAAGAGGGCAACTAAAAGTCATCACACTTCGAAGTGCGAAGAAGTGGGAAGAACCATCTGCTAAGTAAGTTGAATCCTATTAAGGACAACGCTAAAAGAGGAAAGAGGAACCTCCTTCATCCTCCATTTGCACCAAAGCAAACATGAAGTTTCTCAAGAATATACTATTAAACAAGCAAACTTGAGAGGACAATCAAATGGTCTCTCTAATTAAAAGTTATGGCTCCATAATTACCAACCACATGCCTTCAAAATTGAATGAACCAAAGAGTTTCACTATACCTTATATTGTTAGCAATTTAAAATTTATTAAATGTCTATATGAATTAGGTGCAAGTATGAATATTATTCCATTGTCAATGTTTTAGGAAATTGGGGCTTGGAGAAGTGAAGCCAATGTCTGTGCTAAATCAGTTGACAGATCAATCCCTAAAGAAACCAATTGGTAGAGAATGTGTCAGTAAAAGTGGATAAGTTAATATTCCTGTGAATTTCATAGTGTTGGACTTTAAATAGCATCAAACTTATCCATTAATTCTTGTTAGACCGTTTATGAATATAGGAAGAACATTGGTGGATGTTTATAATGAAGTAAATAACTTGTTAATATAGAAATCACGTATAATATGTAAAATACACAAGAAGGGGGTTTGAATTGTGTAATCTTTTCAAAGATATTAATGTTTTGAGATTTTTTAAATTTCTTTGCAGAATTTAGATGAACACAAAAAGCACTTTACTAAAGTTGATAAGTAATGCAATCGCAAGTATTATTATCTACTCTTCTAACAAAAAGAAAATTAAAAGATAAGGGTTAAAGAATAGACGCCGCAATTTTATACTGGTTCATCCTAAACCTTGGGCTACGTCTAGTCCTCAGAGTTTGTCTGAGATTTCACTATACTCTTCAACTTTATAAAAATTCTTTCTACACTTGCAGAGCCTCTTTAGGTCTCTCTCACAAAGTATTCTTTATCTGCTTTCTTAGCCTCTCTAAGCTCTAGCCTTTCTTTCTCTCTCTAGGAAAGATAATTTTGAGCTTCACGTTACAGATGTATTCGCTTTCTTCTTTTGCACTTTGAATACATAATTTCTCTAAGTATTGTACAAATCAAATTTTCTCTATTTTAAAAACGTTATTTAGTCTTCAATTAGAACTAGTATTTATAGCTTAATTCTCCAGTTGTCTTCTTGAGAAACTGCTTCTTGAATCTTCTAGAAACTGTTATTAGTTGAATCATGTAACTAACTCCAACTAATTGACTGACTAACATTCTAGAATATCTTCCTTTTGTATCATCTAATATAATACTTCGTTTGTTATCATGTTTCGTCTATTATCGCAATTTGTCTAATGTTACGCTTCGTCTAGTATTGTGCTTCACCTTGTGTTGCGCTTCGTTTGGGGTTACGCTTTGTCTGGTGTTATGCTTTGTCTGTTGTTGCACTTTGTCTGATGTTACACTTCATCTGGTTTTGACATGTCGTTTGTTGTTGATATATCGTCTATTATAAATATATTGTCTGTTGTTGACCACGCAACTTCTGGGAGGTTTGACTAAGTGTTACTTATATTTTTCTGCACACTTAACAAACTTATCAAAATAGTTTACACATTTTTAAGATTATTATTATTTGATTGTCATCAAAATTAATATAAGTGAAGTCTTCTTGACTTAACATTCTACCCCCTTTTTTATGATAACAAATAATCATAATTTTAGAAGATAAAATGATATTCAGATGAATAGCATTTAAACGAATAATAATCAAAACAAAAACATAAGAGATGCACAAAAAATGCATACAAGATATATACAATGCTTTCTATCTTCTCTTCTCTTTCTCTTCTCGTTCTCCTCTTGTTCTCATCAAAAAGATAGCTCATCGTAGACGCTTCAGAATTTCAGAAAACATATGTTGCATGTCAGTGCGGATTGTCTTGAGGTTTTGTTCAATAGTAACCTGTAGAAGTGCTACTGCCTCATGAAGATCACCAACTGAGTCACCCAATTCATCAACTATAGTATGAATTTTCTCAATTTCTTTTGCTAAGGCTTCCTGAACTTCCTTCTATTTGTGACTTGCTTCCATCCAATTGATGAAATGCTTCAAGAACTCCAAATTAATAGTAGGATCTTGTTGTATTTCATTAAGTGGATGAAGGTTCTCAACAACAGATGGTTCTGTAGGTAAAACGTCTAACTCTATGATTTTGATTGAGGATAATCTAAAGATTTGTTTTCCTTATAAGAGATCAAGTTTAAGAATTGGTTTCCCAAGGAGGCGTAACACATATTTGACTGAAGGTATGAAACCTAAGGGTTTGAAATGCATGATTAAATGCACAAAGGTTTCTAAGTTAAAGTTGATACCTCTAACCGTGATACTTCTATATTGTCCTTTTGTCACTTTGCCAACTATCTTGAAGTTTTCATCTTTGGTAGAAATTCCAAATTGACTTCCCGATGCCTTTGAAATGTGATGTGAAACATAGATACCTCTAGGTTGAGCTACATTACATACATCATCTATGTTCTTCACAGCTACTTGAATATGTTCTTCTGTAAGATCACATTCATTCCCTTCAGGAAACATCTTCTTTTTCCCTTTTTCTTCGTTTCTCACAAGGGTTGAACATCTTGGTTGTATATCTGGCACAATATTTATCGATGTTCTACTCGTAATCAGATAAATTGTTTATCGATCCTTTGAAATCATCATTAGATATGGTTCTGCCTTCTCATCTCGCAGAATACCATATAGTCTTTGTTCTTCATGACTTAGAAGATGTATTGTTTGATCGTTAATTGGTATAGGTTCAACTTGTACCTTGATTGTCTTTTTCTAAGGTTCTCTGACAATAATTGAGCTTCTTCTTCGAACAGGTACTAATTCTTCTATAATCTTCATTTTCAAATCCTTTTTGTTGATTGGTTGAGAAGGATTGTAAGGTTCTAATAGGTATTCAACTGTCTTCACCTTCTGTTAAACATCAGATGATGAAATCTTTTTCAGACTAGGCTTCACCTTCTTTTGTTCTTCTGCCAATTTAAAAGAAAGTTGTTGTTAAGGCTTCTTCCTCCCAAATACTAACTTCCTTTTTATCTCTATCTCTCTATATGATTTTGTTGATTGACTTTGTGAAATAGAGACAATTGATCTAATAGGCTGCTATCTTTTCTCTTGCTTTTCAGATTATCCACCAAGATTAAGAGCTTTCCGCTTCTTCTGTTCTTGTTGTCGTAAGGTCAATAGTCTTGGTGACCTTCTTGGCTATTTGGATTTTTATAATTGAAGTTTCTCTGTATTTCTCTTCAATGACACTTGTTGTGATGATTGTTGAACCTGGCTTTCCTTTTTTTGTACAATCGTCTTAGCTTTTATTGGTACATCAGACGATTTCTGAGTCCTTTCTTTTATGGATGTTCTTCCTATCGATCGAGGTTTTGTTTTTCTTTCAGATGTAACATGTTCACTCTGCTCTGTCTTACTATAAGCTCCCCCTTAGACCTTGTTTTCAGTGTAGAACCTGTATCTGTTTCACCTTCAAACTTTATTGTTGGAACCTCTCCCCGGTGGATCACGGGTCTTACGTCCTAGGTGACACCTGGGCGTGCAACCCACGAGGGAGGGATTCCTCACCACGAAAGAAAATTCAAATCGAACTTATTTCATTTACTCCCAAACGGATCTTGATAAATTCACTCAAATTTCCCCCAATAAAATGGATATGATTAGGGCCCAAAATTGAATCTGATTCTTAAGCTAAAATGAAATCCCATGTCTCTAGGCCAAATAGAATCAGAAATCTCCTCAATTGGATCTCTATAGATTGCAAAATCGCTTAAAAACAGAATTATATTCAATAACGTCACATAATTGGCTCCCTTTGATTTTTATCCGTAAATTCTAACTAAAACCCGAAAACTCTAAAATCGCATAAAAGAGGTAGAATTTTTTTTTTGAAAACCAATGCTTCGAAAGTCACTCAAATCGGAGGTCAGATGAAAGAATTACAATTAAAATAGTGAAAAAGGGCTTAATTTAGAAAATAGGAAAAGAAAAAGAGAACAAAAAAATAATTTTGGACCAGAGCGCGACGCCTCACACTCTGCAGAGTGCGAGGCAATTTCTTTTTAATTTAAGAAAAACAAATTAATGCACCTGAAATTTTGAAAATTCACAGTTCTTCACACCGAAATCCAAAGTTCACGAATGTGATATCAATAAAAAAGTAAAAGGAAGCTCTACAACTTCCATGAAGGATTTAAAAATTAATTTGGCCCTTAAGGGGGTCAAAAGTTGCTTCAAAGTCACTGCCCAAAATGAAGTTATCCAACACATGCCAAAAGTTTAGAAAGTCATATCTTTTAATTCAAAAGCCTAAAAATATCACATTTTACCTCAATGGAAAGATAAAAAGATGATTTACAAATTTCATGAGGGCTGCAAGAGTCAATTCAATCATTAAAAGAGGTAAAAACTCACTCAAAAGTTCCGCCTCTATAATGACCAATGAAACAATAAAAATAACCAAATGAATAGTAACTGAAATCTTTCAAACCCTATAACTTCTTATTCTTAAGTCAAAAAATTGCATATTATACCACAATAGAAACAGTAGCAGATAATCTACATGTTCTATGAAGGATGAAAAAATCAATGAAGGCTCTAAAGGGGTGAAAAATCCTTCCAAAGATTCTGTCCAAATTGACCATATGAACAGTAACTGAACTAGGTCCAACCCCCATAAGTTTTTAGTCCTAACTCCAAATAAACCACATTATACACCATTAGAAAGCTCTAAACATGTGATACAATCTTCAAGAAGACCCTCCAATCCAAATCCCACTCTAAGAGGTCAAAACTCCAATCGAAGTTTCTACCTATTTTAAGAAAAATTGGACAGCACCTCCCCTAAAATTGTTCTAGACAAAATCTTCAACCCAAACTCCATTACCTGCATAAAAACTCAATCTTCATAATCTTCAATCACTCAAATACCAAACCAATCCAATAATCCCCTAATTTCTACTTCAATGGCAGCAACCACAAACCTATATATCTACTCACTTTCAAACTATAAAGCAACCTCAACTTACTCTTTTTGTCAATTCAAATCATACACTATTACATTTGTATGAAACATATGCAAATTACCCAAATTACATTAAAACCCAACACTCTTGAATTTACATGAAAGTTAACAGTCATTACAAAGCTTTAGAGGGCATTTTAGCCCGATTACAACAAAAACAGCAAAAGTCAAATTACAAAGTAAATCATTTCTCCAAAATGCAATCTAAAGCTTTGTTTCCAAAAGATGACTTCAAAAGCAAAACATAGGAGTAATGCCTCACTCCTGGTGCGGTAACTTGATTTCTTGCTCGACGCTTGTGGAGGGAAAAATGGAGTGTGAGCTCGACAGCTCAGTGGGTAATAGCTTAATAATTAAGAAACAAGCGAAAACATTCTTATTTCATTCATTTTCAAAGCAATTCTCACATTGATAAAAACATTTCCAATTTATCAAAACTCTTCACAAATTCATTACATCAAAGTATTCAAACATCAAAATATCACATAAGCACAGAGAAAGTGGTTCGAGTGGATCCGAAACAGAACGTACTACACATTCCCGCGAAGCGATCATGTGTAGCCGTGAACTTATGGGAGTCCGTAAGGAGCTTCATTGCCACTAGCGGGCAGGCGAGAGAAGCCTATAATTAGACAGGTGCACCTGACTCTTAAGGGACCACCACAAACCTAAAGAAAGCATGCATATCACATAATTCGCACAATTCATAAATATTAGCCACAAATGGCCTTTACAAAATTCACTTTCACATAATCGCCCAAAATGGCATTTTTTTCCGAAATCACATATTCGAAACTTTTTCACTTGACAAACAAGTTAACCACTATTTCCACAATGTGTTTACATCCAAAACATACATATTACAAGTTTAAACCATTCCAAGAGTCATAAATACAACAATTGGTAATTCATTGGAAAGCAATCAATAGCATTTATGTTTGGAAAATTAATGAACTTATTAACTCAATTATTAAAATATCTCCCACCTTAATTCCTTTAGCTTTGTGCTTGGTCAATTGACCTTTTCTCTAACTCCAATTGCCTATCTTGACCTTCATCAAAACATAACAATCCAACCTAACATGAGTTGTCAAAAATTAACAATTCTAAGGAAAGGAAAGCATAAAATTGAACCTATATCATCTTACCCATGTTTTTCCTAAGTCATTAAAACCAAAACCCATCTAAATTTATCAAGAATTTCAAAAATTCCCTTACCTTAAAGAGACACTCACGAATTTCTCTTCTTGCTTTTAATGGAGGATTAAACCTTCCTCTTCCCTTATCCTTCTTAAAGAAACTCTTAAAATCCCTTCTTTAAAGTAAGGAAATCACAAAGCCCTAACTCCTCTTCTTCTTCTTTTTCTTCTTCTCTCAACCGAAGTCTCCCTCTCTCCTTTCTCTTTGATAGTGTTGTGAGCTTCTTTCTAAGGGCTTAACAAAATGTGTTTCTTAAACTTAAAAACCTAAGCCTAAAACTACATAGTTTTACTATCATCTTTTCCTCTCCTTGCAAATTTTCGTAACTTCCTCTTCACTCACGGCAACAATGGGTTGCTCCCTTCATTTTTCTTTTAATTGATACTAAAAAGACTAAATGTCCCTCCTTTTAAGCCTTAAACTTTAAAAACATAAATAAACTTCCTAAATTACCCCCAATTCATCTTATTCTTTTAATTTCTTATTCCATACTAACTCTAATTTAAACTAATCCGACCATTCAATTTTCATTAACCTAAGCAAATAAAACCCTCAAATTATTCTAACCAATAGAAAATTAGCAAACTAACCCTCAAAATAATTTAAA
>JANIHY010000004.1:23765469-23778182 GCA_027479065.1 Erythroxylum brevipes | reverse complement strand
TTATTTTATTCTATCATTTCTTTTTCAATATTTGCCTATATTTTAACTTTTATTTTATTCAAATAGTTTTTAAAAAAAATTTCATTTTTTCGTAAATTTATTAGAAATAACTTCTTTATACTAGCTAAGAGTAAGATTGTATATTATTGGACTTTTTTAGACCACTCGTTTAATGGCATTTCTAAGATGTTATTGTATGAAAAAATAAAAGGTATGGGATGAGAGGTTGTGAAATAATATTAGGCTAATAAAATAGCCCAATGGGATTGAAAACTGCAACAATTAGAATTATATATGAAAAGAGTAAAAGATATTTGGTAGTAGATAGAATAGATATTTTCAAAGAATTTAGAATAATCACATAGAGAAGAAAAAAAAAGGTTTAGACAATCAAACTCAAAACCCTACACTGAACATTGTTCAACTCCTCCTTCAAATTCTATCAACTAACGTCCCTTCCACACACTTATGCTTCATCATCTTCAATCTCCTCTGCACTCTCCATTTGATAATAAGTTAATTCTCCTTCTTTCTCACATATGCCTTTTGTTGTATTGCTTATTGAGGCTGGAGCCATTACCTACGCATGTTGCTATTGCTGCTTGTTTGTTTAGACTTGGTTTTTTTGTTTGAAAAGAATTGATTTGACTTTTACTTTTCTTTGCTTTTGTAATGGAGAGTTGGGGAGTTGCTTTCTCAATTCTACTTCCTGATTATCAACTTCTTTTTGTCATTTATTTTCTTTCTATTAATGGAGTGGATGTATGCCTTTTGCAAGTATATACATGGCGGTGCAACCAAGAATTCTTCATACATAGCTTTGCAAACCAAATCGCCAAGATAAATAGTCGTGCAAGTTGCAGGTCATCTTGAAAACTTCATTTTCTTGCATTTTCTTGTCCCTTCTTCCCCCTAATCCATCTCGTTCTTGTTCCACAAAGACAATTGACCTTGAAGTTGTTGGCTCATGGAATGTGCTTTTAACCCATTTACTTCTTGTGCTTCAAACTTGTACCAAATACCAAATATGAATTAAAATGAGTATCTTAAGCATTTTACAACAATAATCACTAAGTGTTAAGAAGTGAATGTATAAACAATTAAGCACACATCAAATTCTCCTATATTTAGCTTTTGACCGTCCTCGGGTAAAACAACAAAATCAAAGTTATAAACCAAAACACTTACTCATTTTTCATATTTTCCAAGAATAAATAATTTTTTAAAAAGAGAAACAAGTTTCAAAATTATATTAAGAACTCAACATCCAATGCCTCTATTCATGATTTTATGTTCAGTTATGTACCATTTGTGTGCTCCATAATTTCTTTCTAAAATTTTTAACAAGAATACGCTTAACCATATGACCATGTATTTACCCTTGTTCGTAAAAAAACTTTAATGGACACAATTTATTACAAGGTTTACCATACAAGAATGTATTTAACTATGATAGACAAAACTTTTAAACGATATAGTTTGCTGTAAAGGGTGTATCAATCCGTGTTTCCCATATTGATGCTTCATATTATTTCCACTTAGTCATGGTATTTACATTTTTTCATTAAAATTGTTATTTATTTTAAATGTATCCTCAAAACTTTTTTTATTGTTGTGGCGGTATTTTGTATTAAGGCATTAACTTCTTTCTACTCAATTACTATATTCCTATTTAAAAGTGTAGTGTTACTTATTTGCAATGAATGATGATAATTTTTTTTACATATACATGGTATTGAGTAGATAGAGTACCAGTATAGTTTGTATTAAGGTAGGGTATGGTTTCTACTTATAAATGATATTCTCATTTTTCACTAAAGTTATTACTTATTTCAAAATGCCTGTAACTTTTTGTTTATAATGGTAGTATTGAATGTATTGATTGCTAGTATAGTTTGTATTGAAGCATGGTTTTCTATCCACTCAGTCATTTTATTCCCATATTAAAGTTTACTTATCCAAATGATGATATTTTTTGAAAATAGACACGGTATTAAATAGATAGAGTATTAATATAGTTTGTATTTAGGGAGGGCATGCTCTATATTCAGAGATGGTATTCACTAAAGCTATAATTTTTAAAATGCATTATGGTAATTTGTGTTTATAGTTATAGTGTTAAATATATTGGGAACTATTATAGTTTGTATTGAGACATGGTATTTAGTAAATATATTCCAATTTAAAAGTATATATCTTCCTTATTTGTAATAAAAATGGTATTTTTGTATATAAACGTGATATTAAATAAATGCAGTACTAGAATATTTTATATTGAGGCAATGTATTGTTTGTATTTAGAGAGAGATATTTTATCTTTCACTAAAGCTATTACTTACTTTTGCACTCAAAAGGTGGAATCGCCCATTCTAGGCGTCCTCACACTTCGACCCGACAAAATTGTGAGGGTGGTAAATCACGGTTTAATCTCACTTAAGTTATTAATAAGGCGGTCGTTTTTTCTCGGTGCGCACAAGGAGCTAACACATTGGATGAACTCTCATACTATAATTGTCGAGACTCAAACCTAAGAACTTTACACTCAACTTCCTTGTTAATAACTAATTAAGCTACCCGTGGCGTAGTGGTAACTTTTGTTTACAATGGTAATATTGTTTGTACTTATTGGAAGTACAATTTGTATTAGGACGTGATATTCTTTCTATTCAGCCACTATATTCTCATTAAAAGTGTATGCTTGCTTCTGGATAATGAATGACAGTATATATATATATATATACGTGGTTTTAGATAAATAGAATATTATAATAGTTTGCATTGAGGTAGGGAATATTTTGTATTCACAACTACAACTGATATTTGGATTAAACAGTGTACGTGAAACTTGTTTTTAATGATTGATAGGACTTTTTGTATATCATGCTAGTATCTCATATGTTGAGTAATAGTATGATTTTTATTAAATCATAATTGAAATGAACAGCCAATGATATTTTTTCTAACATATGCATGATCTGAAATACAACAAAATATTGTACGCATCAAATACAAGAAATTAAAATAATTTAATGCATTAATCTTTTTTCTTATTCTTTTTTACACTCTTCCTAAAATAATAAGATGATCAATAGACCTCCTCATTTGTGAGATAACAATTTTAATTATAGAGAAAAAGGTGATAATTGAATGGAACAAGTTTCTTTATATCATAATTGAGGTATTTGTCTTTGTCATTTTGAACATTCCTTTTTTTTTCCCCCATTTTGGCCAAAAAGCATTTTTCTTATATTAAAGTAATGGAAATGGAAATGGACGGAAGTGATGGAACTGGCTGGTTCTTTCTTTAAGCCGTAAGAAAAGTACGCCCTACGCACGAGAATCTCATCGACCACGTAAAATGGCACTCCCAACTGCCATCACCCGGAAGACCCTTCTCTTCGATCTTATCATTACTTGTTCGTCTACAAGATTTCTGAGTACGCAAGTTATGAGCTTCGGTGATGGTACCCACGGAGCTCTGGGCCTGCCGTCCTCTATCTATGGCATAGGAGCCCACGCTTACGAGCCCACCGCCGTCCCCGGCCTTCCTTCTGACGTCGTCGGTGTCAGTGCTGGCCACTACCACTCCCTGGCCATCACGTCTCAAGGTGAGCTTTGGGCATGGGGCCGCAACGAGGAAGCGCAGCTCGGCCGTAGCCTTCTGGCTACCAGGTTAGTTTGCTTTCTAGAGAGGAAAGGGATATATTATTTTGGTTTAATAATTCTGAACAAGACCCTAGACCTGGTGGGTACATTAGATGTGAAACTGTAAATTGATGGGAGGAGATTGATTGTAAGCAGAGGTACATGGAATGAACCAAAGAGAGTGGGAGAGTTGAATAAAGTGAATGTGATTGGTGCTTCTGCATCTGCTGTTGTCACTGCCGCCGTTGGAGACGATGGTTCCTTGTGGGTGTGGGGGAAATCGAAGAGAGGACAGCTTGGTCTTGGTCAAGGAGTTACAGAGGCCTTGGTTCCTTCCAGGGTCAAAGCACTTGCAGGAGAAAAGATAACAAAGGTAGCTAACAAAATTGAAAAGGTAGATGAGATTAGTAAGTTCAGATTCTCATATCTGATTTGGCAGGTTTCGTTTGGTTGGGGACATGCTCTCGCACAAACTGAGGATGGAAAGTTGTTTGGATGGGGTTATTCAGCTGATGGTAGGATTGGCAAGATTGGAGATTTTGAAAGAAAGCACCAGCAGGATGATGCTGAAAACTTGGCTACACAAGCTATGGAAAAGGAGAAAGACATGGCAATAGTTTGGGAGCCTAGATTAGTGGAAGAATTGCAATTCCATGGTGTTGAAATTGTAGACTCTGCATGTGGGCTTGATCATTCCTTGGTTCTTTGCCGTTAAGTTTTACATTTCAAGTTTAATTAATTAATTTATTTATTGGGTTAAAATGGTGATTCCCCTGTGGATTCTGACTTAATGTAATTACAGGTGATGGCACCATATTGAGCTCGGGAAGCAACACGTACGGGCAGTTGGGAAGAGCAAATAGGGAATTGGGATTGGTTCCAGTTGATTTGGCTTATGGAGGGCTGTCAGTAGCAGCAGGGCTGGGGCATTCCCTGGCAATTTGTTCAGGCAAGAAGATTGTATCATGGGGATGGAACCATAGTAAGCAGCTTGGACGAGCTGGAAGTGAGAATGTGGCAGCAGAAGTTGAGGGATCTTTTGGGGATGAAATTCCCATATCGGTGTGTGGAGGTAGAGCACATTCCATTGCTCTGACGTCCAAAGGAGAGGTATGGGCTTGGGGATGTGGTAAGGGCGGGAGGCTTGGACTATGGAGCTCCACCGATGAGCCCCAACCCATCATGGTCCACAGTTTAGAAGGTGCTCATGTCGGATGCGCTGTTTCGGGGTTTGATCATAATCTAGTCTTGGTTACTCAATGAATCATGACTTTGTACATTATATGTTATTAATTGAAGTAGAATTCTTGTAATTTAATCTTGATGATAGAACAAGTTACATCAAATTAAAATTTTATTTCATGTATGATATGTGGTTCAGCCGGATTCTGACCGAACGGTGCGTTGCCGTTTGGATCCATGAGTTGGCAACCTTCTGCGATGAGTTTCACGTGAAAATACCTGCAAAACAAAAGAAGGCACGTCGGGGGTGATGTCCCGATTAGCCCCTCCGACGCTCAAGTAAGTCTTTTTGTGAAGATGTGATGATCAAATCAGAGAAGACGAATAGGTTATGAGCTGCGTACCTTCATTATGGGAGAAAAATACCTTATATATGGTTTCTTCGTTAGGTTTAGGTCTTCACGTAGATTACGTAGATTTCTATCTCTGCATGGAAAGTGTTCTCATGCCGTCGGGCCGTAAGGAGCGTGGATTGGGCTTGGTGTGGCAATTAGGAATGGACTGATCGGTTCACTGGTGATCTTGATTGAGTCCGGGCCCTGTACGGTCGACCCGACCACCTATAATACGGTCTCTTGGGAGTTCCCGGAGGAAATGATGAAAGGCTTGGGATTCCCGACTCGATTTGTTTCTTGGATTACTGAATGCGTCACAACGACTTCCTTTTCACTTTCGATTAATGGTAATCTTCATGGCTTCTTTAAGGGGCAGAGAGGTCTGAGACAAGGGGACTCGATGTCCCCTATTTTGTTCCTACTATGTTTAGAGTACCTCTCATGAGTGCTCAAAATTAAAACATCAAATTCCGCTTTTAACTTCCATCCCAAATGTAAGCAGTTAGCGATTACACATTTGCCTTTTGCAGACGACCTTATGCTCCTATCCAGAGGCGACCCCCCATCAGTCCGTGTCTTACTTGATGGACTGCATGATCTAAACCGAGTGGCTCCTTTGAGGGTAAACCCCCTCACAGCAAATATTTTCCTTGGTGGTGTTTGGGATCGAGATTGTGATGAGATTTTGCAAATGACGAAGTTTTGTCTAGGCAAATTCCCTGTTCGGTATTTGGGTGTGCCCCTAGCCCCAATGAAAGTATCCGTTGCCCAATATTCTTGTCTCCTTGAATCGGTGGAAACTTGTTTTAATGCATGGAATGGGAAAACCTTAGCTAATGCAGGGCGAGCAGAATTAATTAATTCAGTTATTCAGGGAGTATTAGCATTTTGGCTTCAGGCGTTCCCCATTCTCGTGGTGATTTTAGAAAAAATTGATTCCCTCTGTCGTCTTTTCTTATGGGGAGGTAGGTATTATCGGGTGGCTTGGGCAAGTATTTGCACACCTAAAGAGGAAGGAGGGCTTGGGCTGAAAAATTGCAAAATTTGGAATTCGGTTTTGTTAGCCAAAATGTTATGGAATATCCATGCCGAGGCCAATTCATTGTGGGTGAAGTGGATTCATGTTGTCTTCCTTAGGGGGTATCTATCTGGGATTGGGTGCCTCATCCAAGAGACTCCTCTTTAATGAAAAAAATTGGCTCGATTCGTGACAATATTCTGGATAAAGTTGGTGGTCGTATGGTTGTTGAGCATGAGCTACAAAAACTGTGTATTAATGGTAGACTTTCGTCCCACAAAGTTTATGACCTGCTGCGATTTAAACAGAATAGTCGACCATGGATATCGTTTATTTGGAAGCGTTATATCCCCCTCAAATACTCCTTCACAGCCTTGGTTGGGATTGAGAAATCACCTGCCTACTAAAGATAACCTTCCTTTCCTTGATTTGGAGCGTACCTGCATATTGTGTAAAAGGGAGGAGGAATCAGTAGACCATCTGTACTTCCAATGCCCCTTCACTAAATTGGCCTGGCAAGACATTCAAAGTTGGCTGGGTATCACAAGAGCTATGGGATCTCTTTCTTGTGTTATTAAATGGATCAAGATTGAAGCAAAGGGAGCCCTCCTGAAATGTAAAGCTATTCGAACAGCTTTCCTGTGCACTGTTTACACATTATGGAAAACTCGAAATGCCATGCAATTAGATGGGGCTACTTTCACTCGGTTAGATGTGACCTCCAAGATTAAAACTGCCACTTATAAGATCTTGTATCGTCTGTTTCCAGTGGATCTTATTACTTTTTAATTAGTGACGAAATTGTCTTAACTGTTGTTTGCAACTGGAGTTTGTGTAGGCCTTTAAATGCTCTACTGGTGGGAGAAGGGAAATATTGAAAGTAGAGAAGTTTGCATGCTTTGTAGTATCTGGAGGAGGCTACGGATGGGGGAGGGGGGGTAATCTTTCCTGCCTTTCAAGTCCGGACTCTCTGGTGTGGGGGATCCTGTTGTTGACATAGTGGATTGCACCCAGCATTTAGTGTGGGGGAATGACACACCCTGTTTTGACGTGAGAACTAACCATCCAAAGGTAAGCAGATCAAATTGTTGCCATGATATGGAATGGTCCTCAGGACATGTAATTGTTGGGGTAGACTGAATGAGTTCTGGATCACATAGTGGTTCCATCATCCTTGCTGAAATAATTTTCATCCTCTGGACCTACTAAATGCCTTGGTATCGGTGGATTGTGGTACTGTTTTGGGGCTGTTGGCATAATCCTCATGCATGCTTACATGGTGGATGTTGCTGGTTGGCTGTTTTGTTGGCGGATGTTCAGAGTGTTGCAGGACACTGGTGTTGTCTGCCTGAATTACATGATTCTATCTGGCGAGCGTCCAAACGGTGACGTTCTTTTAACAAATAAGCCTGGGTAGAAACGACGGTGTTTTTTTGATCTAATGGCTCAGCCGTTGAAACGGTGCCGCATCGAAAGTGTATATTCTAGAAAGGAACGACGACGTTTGGCATGTTGTTTCAGATATATAATCGTTGCCGCAATGAGGGCCTTTATTGTCTGGGAGGGATTATGCGACTAGTGGGTCTGTTTGGTACTTGGCAGCCATACGATGCTGCTTCGGATCTCTTGCATGCCAGAGCACATGGTGATGGACCGACGGTACTTTTGGCTGGGCTAGAACGACGTCAGTTTTAACACCCACTGCTGGAGTTGATGGTTTACTTTTGTTTGGGAGGAGGTGTAGACCCCCCACTACCGAGGGGATGCACTTGGTGGAGTAGTCTTCATACATACATGCATGGTGGATTTTGCTGGGCAACTGGCTGTTCTGTTGGTGGCGGCACAGGGCGATTGCAGGTCACTGGGAATGAGTGAAGCACGACACCATCTGGCTAGCTTCCATACGGTGGCGTTTCAACTGTGGATCGCCTCATTCCTAGGAGGCAACGACGGTGTTTTGGCTTGCTGTCCAAGCTCCTTTAACGGTGTCGTAAAAGGGGATTCTGTTATGGAAGGGAACTATGCAAGGATGGTATTGTTTGTGGGAGGCATAGTTTTAGTCTGCTGCTTAGATTCCTAAACGGCGATGCAAGGATGGTATTGTTTGTGGGAGGGGATATTTGGCTTGGTGATACACTGTCGTATAAGTCTCAGTGGGCTAGAACAAGGAGTGACAAACAGGGGATGATGTTATAGCGGAACGACATTGCTTTCCGGGAACGACGTCGTTTCATGCACTGCAATAGACGGAACACCCCCTCTAGGGGTTAAAGTTACCCGATGTCGTTTCTCCATGCATACCTTTCTGGGGGTTTCTTCTTCTTTAAGTGGCGCCGTCCTGACATCTTTGGGATGGGCCGCGTGGCCAAGGCCTTGTGCGCTCAGTTTGTAGACTACAGTGCCTTTTGCCTGGAGTATTTTGCTGAAGATGGAACTTCGTCGTTTTAGGCCAAATTGGTACAATGTCATCCTCTAACGTGAGACTGTTGGGGTAAAATCGTGCCGGGCCTGAACAGCATCGTTTCGCCCTCCAATGCTGTTTTGCTTGTTTACGCATAAAAGGCGCCGTTGGACGACACCATGTTGACTATGCCTGGCTTCCGCCGTTTGGTACACAGGAACACTGGCCTTCACTACTTACCTAGCATCAGTGGACAGATGCTCCGAATGGGTCTCCTCCTTGGATTCATACCGCATGCAGTTACTCTTCTTCAGTTTCTGGATGAGCTAGGAATCTTCAGGAGGAGAAGGGGGATAATCCGTATGATGGGTTTATTCCTCCAGAGGATGGCTGTATGATATTCTGTCGTTGTATATTATACGACGTAGCTTGGCATTTGGTGTTCTCTACTAAAGTTGCATGACGTCGTCCAAGGGAGGCGCTAAACGTCACCGTGGATCCCTCCCCTCTGATGCAGAACGATGTCATGCAGGCCTATTATCATCCCTCTCAACGGAATGGGCTCTTTTAGTGGTTGGATATGGCAAGCCCGCACATGCACTATTGGGCTCTCCCCTAGCCTCACAGACCATTACCCACTTGACTGGACCCCTTTCATTGGGCTTTTATCTTGGAATTTGTTGTGATCAGCTGGGAAGATGTACCTACCTAGTTGGGCTAGACGACAATGCCGAAGAAGAAACCTAAAAGCTCCGGGGTGAAGGCTGGTGTGGAGTCGTCTTCTTCCTCCTCAGGCCAGTCTCCGGTGGGTGAGGCCCCTCCGGTGGCCGCTTCTGTTGGCCAACAGTCGGTCACTTCTAAGGCCCCTGTACCTTCGATAGCCCGCAAGCATCCTGGGGTCTCCCTCAAAGCGGGAAAGGGTGTGTTCAATGAGATATTGAAGGAACCGATTTCGACTTCCTCTACTGAGAGTGAGTCTGAGGAAGAAGATTCAGGAGTGGCTCCTTAGGAGTCGACAGCGTCGGATGATTCAGAAGAGGAGACGCCGGCTGAGGCTTCTCCTCTCCCCCCCCCAGCCCACTCGAACTACGGTGGGTTCAGGGGATTCAGTTCTGGGGGCTGGAGTTTCAGTGGGTTCGAGTCCTAACCCACCCGGTTCCGCAGCTGTTGCGCCTACTGTCTCTGGTAAGACTGATACAGTAACTGAGGCTACAGATTCCGGTAAGGTCTCCTTTGCTAGTTTGTTTAAGAATAACCGTGACTTGAATAAGGGAATGCGTTTGGAACACATCCCAGATCAACAAAGTGTTACCATTCTGGCGGAGAATCGGATGGATTTAGAGAAGGAATGGGGTTATTGCTTGGTAGGTGTATTTACTGGTCGGTTCCTGGGCATGAAGGCGGTCGATACGATTATGGCCCAATGGGGGGTTGAATGCAAGTTGATTCCGCATGAGGGGGGATGGCTAGTTTTTCGGTTTGTGTCGGACAATGATAGTACTGCGGTTTTAGCAGGTAGACCGTATGTCTCTTATGGGAAAACTCTAATTCTGAAACTTTTGGCTCCAGGTTTTGCTTTTAATTTTCAGGATTTCATGGCGATGCCTCTTTGGATCAAGCTACCTAATGTTCCTCTCGATTTGTGGACGGATCGCAGTTTATCTAAGCTCGACTCTATGGTGGGTAAGCCCATATGCTCTGATCTTCTGACGACTCAGAGGTCCCGGGTAGGGTATGCTCGGTTACTGGTGGAGGTGGATGTTTCCAAAGCTCCAGTTACTAGTTTTGCAGTTACTCTGCCTGAAAATACTAGCTATACCCAATCAGTGGTTTATGAGACTTTCCCTTCGTATTGTTGTGAGTGTCGTCACTTTGGGCATAACTTCTTCACTTGTTGGAAGCCTCGCCCACAGCCTCCGAAATGGGCTCCTAAGGCCCGGAGTAATATTCAGTCTCAGCCTTCAGGGGCTGCTCCTTCGGGGAAGCCCCCAGTTTCGGCTCCCCTATTGCTCTAGCTACTTCTGAACCTCCAAAGGCTGTATCTGTTGCGCAGCCTTGTCCTGATCCGCCTGTAGTGCCTCAAAGGGGGGCATATGGTAAACAGTGTCTGAAACCTCCTATGAGCAATAAAGGTAAGGGTGTTATGGGTCTCTCTTCTGGAATTTCGGGTGCTACTAAAGGGCAGATTCCTGCTCCACTTTCTAAACCTGGGCCTACTCGGGTTTCCGCAAGCACTACAGGTAAAACTGGAGAGGGTGGGTCCTCCCGTTTACCGAAATGAGTATCCTATGCTGGAATGTCCGGGGCCTTGGTTCGACCCCGCGACAAAAAAATGTTGCTAGCCTTGTTCGACAACACCAGTGTAAGTTTTTTTGTCTTTTAGAAACTAAGCTTCAGCAGCCTGGGCTGGATCGGTTCATGTTTCGCCATTTTCCTGGTTGGCTCTATCGACACAATTTTGATGTTATTGACAAGGGTCGGATGGTTATCGCTTGGCAACCCTTGAGTTATGCGTGCCAGGTTTTGGAGATTGGAGATCAATTCATTCATTGCCAGGTTTTACATCTCACCACTCAACGGGACTTTTTAGTTTCTTGTATGTATGGATTGTACAGTATGCCGCAGCGTCGGAACATGTGGCAGGGACTCTCTGCCTTGCGGGTTGACCCCTCCCCCCCTTGGCTCCTTCTGGGGGATTTGAATTGTGTCTCTAAGGCTGAAGAACGTCTTGGTTATAAACCTACAACTGACTATTTCCTTAAAGACTTTCAGGATTTTCGGTTCTCTTTGGGTTTGGAAGACGTTGTTTTTCAAGGAGAGTTTTTTACTTGGCAGAAAAATCAGTTATGGGCAAAATTGGATCGAGTTATGGTTAATGGCGAATGGGATATTAGGGGCTAGTGGTGTTCGGCTCATTACCTCCCCATGCGTTTTGACTCGGACCATTGTCCTATTATTGTGGCCTTTGAGAAGAACCTAGAATGCAGCAATTGACCATTCAAGTTTTTCAACTTTTGGCTCCAGCACCCGCAGTGTCCGAATCTTGTTCGCTCCACTTGGGCCCTTCCTGTGTATGGTTCGGCACAATTTATTCTGGCATCTAAGCTTAAGGCTTTGAAAGTCCCTCTTAAACAGTTGAATTCTTTTGCCTATGGGCATATTTCGCACAAAGTTCAGGAGGCACAAGCAGCGTTCCAGTCTGCCTACCAGTGTTCTCTCCTTCAGCCTGATGACCTTTCGCTGAACTCCGGACTATCTGAAACTAGACAACAGGCAGCCTTTCTGTGTGAGGTTGAAAGACTGTTTTATCAACAGAAAGCGAAAGGTACACATTTAATGGAGGCTGACCATAGTACACGGTATTTCCATTCACTTGTTCGCAAACAGAACCGGTCCAATGAGATATCTCATCTGATCCAGTCGGATGGCTCCTCCACTGCGTCCTTGGCGGAGGTTCGCTCGAAATTATTGTCATACTTCCAAGGGCTGTATGGCTCTTCGGATCCTTGTGAGCCTTTGGATCCCTTGGTGGTTGGTTCAGGCCCTCTTCTCACCTCAGAGCAATGTGCCCAGCTCTTGGCACCGATTGAGGGGCATGATATTAAGCTTGCGCTGTTTGCAATTGGAGATGATAAAGCGTCGGGGCCGGATGGGGTTACCGTTGCATTCTTTAAGAGTCATTGGGATCTGGTGGGTGGTACCCTGATCGATGCGATTCAGGAATTTTTTCGGAATGGCCGTCTGCTGAAGCAAGTTAATCACTCTCTGATTACTCTTATTCCGAAAACTACCCTCCCCCCCGAAAGTTACTGACTTCCGTCTGATTGCTTGCCTCAATGTTTCATACAAAGTGATCTCTAAAATTCTCTCTGATCGATTGAAATCTGTCGTTGCTAGTCTTGTGGATTTAGCACAATCTGCCTTCATTCCGGGGCGAAATCTTCAAGACAATGTTTTTCTTGCGCAGGAATTAGCCCGGGGCTATAGTCGCAAGCGAATCTCGCCGCGATGTTTGATTAAAGTTGACCTTGCTAAAGCTTATGACAGAATATCTTGGTCGTTTCTGTTGGAG
>JANIHY010000004.1:23106956-23121184 GCA_027479065.1 Erythroxylum brevipes | reverse complement strand
GATCAACTGGATATCTAGTAGATGGTTGTCTATTTCTACTAGATCTTCGTAATGGGACTGGAGAATCTTCAGGTGCTTGTGGTTGAATGTGAACACCATCATCATCCTCTGGTTCAACTTCATTGGGGGCATCTACATTATCAGCTTCTAACTGATCATTATGGACTTCATCTCCAACTTGTCTTGGCACCATTGTTGGAGGATTCAATCGGAAGCTTTTTGAGTCATCATTGGAGCTTGGAACTTCCTTCTCCGCCTTGTTAATATCTTCAATAGTTTGATCTTCAATAAACGTAGCATCACGACTCTTGATAAGTCTTTTTTGCACCGGATCATAAAACCTTTAACCAAATTGATCTTGACCATAGCCAATGAATACACACTGTTGTGTCTTGATATCAAGCTTTTTCCTTTCATCTTTAGGAATATGGACGAAGGCCTTGCAACCCATAAATATTCATAGGAAACATCATTTCCTGACCACACCTTTTCTGGAACTTCATACTAGAGAGGAACAAATGGTGAACGATTTAATGCATAAACAGTTGTAAGTAAAGTTTCATCCCAAAATACCTTAGGCAACTTTGAATGTGAAAGTAGACATCTGACTCTTTCCATCAAAGTCCTATTCATCATCTCAGCTACGCCATTCAATTGCGGTGTTTTTGGTGGAGTCATTTGATGTCGAATACCATGCTCTTTACAGTAGGCATCAAGTAATCCGATGTACTCTCCACCATTGTCTGTCCAAATGCACTTTAACTGCTTCCCAGTTTGTCTCTCAACTGAGGCGTGAAATTTTTTGAACACATCTAGCACTTGATCTTTAGTCTTCAGAGTATAAGCCCACATTTTCCTAGAATGATCATCAATAAAAGTCACAAAGTACTGTGTGTTACCTAGTGACTTTGGCAATGGTCTACACAAATTTAAGTGAATCAGATCTAGAACATTCTTCATTCTGGATGGAGGAGAACTCTGGAAAGAAATCCTGTGTTGTTTCTCTGCTAGACAATCTTTGCATTTCTTCTGATGTATCTGGTTTAGCCAGACAACATATTCTTCTTTACAAGCTTACTCATCCCTTTCTCACCAATGTGACCTAATTTTTTATGTCACAAATCAACTGTATTAACAACATCATTGGAGATCTTTGCCTACATCATATACAATCTTGAGTGCTTCTGACCTCTGGCCACTATTAATGAGCCCTTAGTAAGCTTCCATTTTTCGTTTCCAAAAGTATTTCGGAAACCTTTATCATCTAGCATGTTTACAGAAATTAAGTTCAAACACATATCAGGAATGTACATGACATCTTTCAGCAACAGTCTTGAACCATTCGTTGTCTCTAAAGAAACATCTCTTTTGCCAACAACATTTGACAGATTTCCATTTGTCATCTTAACAACACTAGAATTCTCAGGTGTGTAGGATGAGAAAAAACTGTCTGTGAGATGTAACATGGATAGTAGCTCGATGAAGAAATGAATACACACAGAAAAACTGAGAGAAACTAGAGCATTGTTTTTGCTCTGAAGTTGGGAAATTTATTCCTAAAGGGTTGGTGAGTGACAAAATAGTGAGATTAGTATTTTTAGGTTGGGAAACACCTTGTGTGCCACTATTTTGATTTATCTCTGTATACCTACTATTTGTAATAGTGGAAGAAATATTCTGAGTTTTGTCCGTGAACGTAACTCAAAGTTAAGGGTGAACCACGTTAAAAATCTTGTATCCATTTTGCTCATTTTGTTTTTCTTTTTCACAAAATACACCTGTTGCGCCCAATAAGAAGTAGCTAAAGGAAGCGTGGCATTGGGGAATCGAGAGCGAGGAGATGGGTAGACCTCTCAATCTGTCACACTCTATAGATAACCACCACCGTATGATCCAAGGAGAAGACAAAACTGAAGCGTAAAGAGAGAAGACCAAGCCACCATCGAAGAAGAAGACCCAACCATCAATATTTCCATAATCGATAAGAAAAACAAGAGGTGCTCCAACGAGAGACGTGCATCTGGCAGTGACAACGGTGTGAGGGCGAGCAAACCCACTTTTTGTCTTTCCAAATTTGAAGTGACCAGATACAGATCTGAAGAACTTCAACTTTACTTAGCCTCTGCTTTTTCCTTCTTCAAAAGGCCTTCTTAGGCCTTGTGAATGGACATTGAGGGAGACTCACCTCCCTCATATCCGTCGACAATTTCCCATCCATCCCTTCTTCTCATAATGAGAAATCCCTTCCCCCTAATTCAAAACCCTCGGTTGGAGCCTAGGAATCTCGCCTATAGATTCAGTACAAGAGGGGAGACTTAAGATATTTCCAGAATGTCATGAAGATGGCATTCTAATGCCTCCTGTGTAGTTTTGAGGAATTTAGGAGTATTTTTACCCGACGAATTTTTTATTTTCATCAATATATGCATCTAAGGTACTCCAACTTAAAAATTGGCAATAATTTTTTTTTACAATTTTGTTTTCTAAGTTTCGAGTGTAATTTAAAGTTAAAGTAAAATGTTCTTATTTTTAATTTATGTTAAGCTTGTTAAATATTTGAATGCATTATAATTAATTTGTAATTTATCATTAACGTAGACATTATATTAGAATTTTACATCATAACATTAATATTAAATGATATTGTATTTATTTGTTATTTTCTTTTTTTATTTTTAGATTACTTATTATTTATAAAATAATTTAATATTAATAACTAATTTAATTTTTGTAATTGTAATTTTTCATTATATTTTGACACAAGTAATGTTATAATTGTTAGATTTATGTTTTTGTAGATTTCACATAAGTTTAGTGATAATATGACTAAATCAAGTAATTTAAGTTACTCAATTCAAAGATTACATAAATGATTTCTTTTATTACAAAATACGTATGAATTATTATTCTATTAAACATGTTATGATTCTATTAGTTGTTATGGATATGGCAATTGCTTCGTTGAAGAACAGATTTGAACAATTAACAATATTTGATAACATTTTTGAATTCTTATTTGATAAAAGTTGAGGTCATTAGATGATAATGAATTAGGAGAATGTTGCATTAATTTTATGACTTTTTCTCATGACAATGTGTCAGATGTGGATTTCAATGATCTTTTTTTCTGAATTAAAAATGTTACAGATGACTTTGCCAAATGAGTTAATGTCATCAATTGAAATTTTAGATTTTGTTATAGCTGTAGATTGTTATCCAAATGTTTCAATTTCTTATCGAATTCTATTGATTATACCTGTGACTGTAGCATCAGTTGAGAGAAGTTTTTCAAAGTTAAAATAATTGAAAATCTACTTGAGGTCATCAATGTCACAAGAAATGTTAAATGATTTAGCTATGTTATGTATTGAGAAAGATATGATAGATAATATTGATCTTGATAATATTATTAATGATTTTGTATCTAAAAATACATGAAAAAGTTGTTTTTCATAAATGAAATCATTTATGTTTCATATAAACATGTAAAAACTTTAAGTTTACATGTTTGTATATTATCGATTTATTGAGGCCTTTTTGTCATTTCACTTAAGGCCTCTAAAACGATAGGAATGGCCCTAATTGACACTGGTTGTCATTTTTTTAGAACAAGAGACCGGCTTTTTCGGTGGTGCAAGCTTGGGTCATGGCTCGGTGGAGGAAGAAAGAATTGGAGAAAGTGGTGCTTAGGGACAACAATTCTTTTATCTTCAAGTTCAACACTAAGGCTAGCCAACCTATTTTCATCTAACGATGAAGGCCAGGTATAGAGTTTCATTTTGGTAACATTCAAACAATTCCATTATGGGTTCAATTTCATAATATTCCACTTGAGTTCTGGATTGTGAATGGGTTGAGCTACCTCGCAAGTTCTCTGGGAAAACCTATAAACATGGATGCCCAGATGGTTAGAATGGATAGAGTTTGTTTCACTAAGCTTTGTATTGAAGTGAGGAGAGACTTTCCTCTTCCAGACCATTTGCCAATCTAGAAATTAGATGAGAATGGAGAGTTGATAATATACGATGTGACTATCTCTTACTCGTGGAAGCCACATGAAGTGAAAATAACACTGGAAACTGATAGGACATATGTTTATAATTGGCAATCATAAGGAGTTAATGGGGTCAGTAGAATCTGAGAAAACTTTTGGGAAGCAGAGAAGGAATTGGAGAACTTAGCCAACATTTGCTAAGTGGAATTGTAGGATAAGGATATAATGGAGTAGCCTAATAAACAAACTCCTTATGTTGATCAGGATCTGATTGATATGGAGCTAGAGCAAACTTTTTCTATTTCTTAGGAATTGCAAAAAATTGAGTTAGAGAACCATACTGTTGAATATGCAAGGGTTGATGTTACTGATGTCGTCTCTAATACAGCCTATGTTAAGGTTGTTAAAGATAGTCATAGTGTAGAGGATGAAAATACTAGTGATGTTGTTATGGATGTACTTAATAGTGTTGTGGATGTTGTTAATGATGACGTAGTCAATCTATAGGTTCTTGTTGATAAAATGGCCCAGGTTGTAGATAATGGTAAGCAATTAGTTAATTTGAGGATTGGAAATGTTGTTACAAACTTCCCAACCACAGGGAAATTGTCTTATGGATTGTGCTTAGATGAAGAATTCTTTAGAACATGTTGAGATAACTGAAATTGTTACTGCTAAAGTATCTATGGCTTAGCTTGCACATATAAAATAGATAACTATTGACAACTCCAATGCAGTATTTGGAACATTGTCAGATGAATTGGGCCAACATGTTGATTCTTTTAACAACAATTGGGAAAATTGAGAATGATGTTGCCAAGACCTCTAAGGCTAGGATGGAGTATGCACTACAAACAACAATGATAAACTTCAGTGATGACTATGCGACAAGTCAGGGGATAGAGGATATCATCTCTTAGAATGAAGAATAAGTAGAGGATTGCAATTCTCCATTAGCTACAGCCTAAGTTCCTGACATCCCAGGAGATTTTTTTTGTGTAATCCAAAAATGCAAAAAGGAAATCAACAAGAAAGAGAAAACAAAATCTCAAATACTTGGGGGCTTTCCCTAAATAAGGCAATCTTCGTGTGGAGCATCAGAGGGGTTAAATGACCCTCATAAATAAGAGATGGTGAATGAGCTTTTGTATGGAAATGAAACATAAGTAGTGCCTATTGTTGATTCTTTATGTTATCTATCTTGTAGACAATTAAATTGCCTTACTTAGGGAGTTTTTATGGTTATATTGTAATATGATAGTAGGCTTAATGCATTGAATTCATTGTAATGTAAATATAGTTTTAACTATAATTATAATTCTTTTTCATTTTTCATAAAAATTGTCCAAATCTTATTATAAATAGGCTTAAACTCTAATGAAACTAGTGCTTCTTACTCAACCTTCTCTGTAAGAGTTAAAGAATTCTTTCAACTTGTTATGAGGACATCGTTAGAGGCCAGACACTTGTAAGGTTATAGTGGTTGAGATGAATTAGTTTTGGAAATATTTCAAAGGATATGACAAAAATATGATCAAGTTTCATAATAATGTACGAACACTACAAGAAAAGAAAGAATTAGCGATAGAACTTACAGATGACAAATATAAAGTTGAAAATTACCGATAGGAAATCTATTTTTGTCAGTAAAATTGACGAAAATTTTTTCGTTTAGCGACGATACTAATATCCGTTGTTAAATATGGAGGAAAATCATCCCGATAAAATTTGCTAGTGACGGTATAAGATATTCGTCGATAAAAAGGTAAAAATTACTGACGAAAAATCAATTTTTGTCGGTAAAATTGATGAGAAAATTTTCGTTTATCGATGACACTAATATCTGTCGCTAAATATGAAGGGAAATCATCTTGAAAAATTTTGCAATGGACATTAGCGATGGTATAAGATTTCTGTCGGTAAATTTAGCGACGGTATAAAATCTTTGTAGGTAAAAAAAAAGAGAAATATTGACGGAATAAAAAAAATTTTGAGTTTACCTACAAAAATTTTCGTCGGTAAATTCTTTTTAAATTTAAACTCGCCCAACATCTTCCCCCCACTTGTATCTTCTTCTTCTTCCTTCTTCCTGTGTCTCCTCTTCAGTTTTTTTCTATTCATTTTTTCTGTTGTGGACTCCTTTTTCGCTCGTCGGGGTTGTCTTTTGTGACCATTGTCATTGTGTCCCACCTGTCGTTTCCTCCTTCTTCCTCCTCCAGATCTACCGCTGAGTTGTTGGAGCTATTGAATCGTCAAGGTATTTTTGTCTTTTTTGTGCTCTTTTGTAATCGATTAACTGTTGCATTTAGGGGTTTTTATTGAGAGGTTTTATGATTTTAACTTTCCTTTTCTTTCTTGTTTTGATTCGGCGATGCGTTTTAGGGGAATCGAAGCTATAGAAGCATTAAGCAAATAGTGAAGAGACCAGAGGAGGCTGTAGTCTGTTGTAGAGGCTCCGAGAAAGAGATGTTGTTGAAAAGATGGTTGGTTGTGTGCTCAAAGAGGTTGAGAAATTTGTGGCTAGTTCTACTGAAGATAAAATGAAGAGTCTTGGAGAACACCTCATCAATGATGATGGGACTTTTTTTAAAAAATTAATTTTATTTACCGTTGGAAAATAAAATTTTGTCGATAAAATGATCAATATTTACCAACGAAATATTTAGATCCGTAGGTAAATTTATCGACAGAATATTTAAATTTGTAAGTAAATTTTACTAACGGAATATTTAAATCCTTTTGGGCACCGTTTCTAGAACTCAACCTCTTGCGAATATCATAAGGCTTGAGCGTATCTTTACTTCATCATACTCTTTAATATATTACATACAAATAATTTCATCTTTTGCATTTCAATACCCTCAAAACAAAAGGGTTTTACAAAGCTATAATGGCTTTTCAAGCCACTTTACATCATAATCTTAAAATGCAAAATACAAAATAAACAAATTTGGAGTAATGCCTTGACTCTTTTTCACTCCATCTCTTGGTCATCACCTGAAGGTGAGGACAGGAAGGGGACGAGTTTGAAAGCTCGTGGCTAACAGTTTATAATAAAAAGATAAACAAAAACTTTTGAAATCATTTTACTTATCATAATAAATTTTCAGTGAGCTTATAAAGTACATTCTTCCTAGGCTTTTAGCCAAAATCTACAAGTTGCAAAACATGAATGCATCAAACTTGTCATGAGCACATAAGCATATCAAAAAGGTTCGGGTGAATTCAAAACAGAACGTACTACACAATTCCTATAAAGGTCTTGTGTAGCTGGGAACTTATAGGAGTCTACGAAGGAGCTTCATGCTACTAGCGGACAGGCGAGAGAAGCCTTTAACTTGATCAACGTGCACGTGACTTGACTTAGGAGATCACCACAAACCCACATAACACATATATTTTAAAATCTTATAAGCTTGTTGCCCAAAATGACACTTCTTGTAAACTTGCTTTTTCATATACTTGATATATATATCTTGAAAACCATTCTCAAAAACATGAATTCATATGCATTCGATCTTTTCAAAAGAAAATTATTTTTATAAATCATCACACAACTCATGCAGCAAACACATAGCATATTTCATAAATCATGCAAAAGCAAAAGATGCAACACTTATGATGCAATTGGAAACATTAAACTTTCTTGATTTACAGAAAATAGTAGTGGCTTATTTAATCTATTATAAACATGTACCCACCTTAATTTTCTTGCTTATAACCGTGCTCAAACATGCCTCTTCTATTGTTCCTCTTGCCTTTTGGATCCCTTTATACAATAAAAAAATCTCACTCAATAGGGTTTTCAATTGAAAATTCCTCAAAACACAATCGCTAAAATTGGTTATAGAATACTTAAACTCAAGTCTTTTCTAAACCCCACGAACTAAAATCTTTCCAAAAATCTAAAAGATTTAAAATGATCTTACCTTCATTCTTCACCAAATGAGGGGATCCTTAGCTCAAAGGGATGCTCTTCTCTTCCTCTTCCTTTTTTCTTTCTTGAACAATTCCAAAATATCTTTTGAAGGTTAACATAATTGAAACCCTAGCTCAACTCTCTTCTTTTCTCTCCAACAATCAAACTTTGTTTCTCTTTCTTTCTCATTTCGTTATTCTCTTCTGCTTCCCTTCCATTCACGTTTTTCTTCTTCATGTATAAGCAAAACAACACTTCTTCTTCTTGTTATGCCTTTATGATTGAGAATTGTCCCATTTGCCCTTTCATTTATGCCTTATGTCTTTTAAACTTAAGTGTCTTGTCAAAAGCATCCTTGAATATTTTAACACAACTCTTTCTTCTAGAAAAGTGTTCTTCCTTTTCTTAAGTTCCCAAAGACACCAAAATCAATCCATCTGGTTAAGTGATTCGAAAGAGACATTTCAAACATTTTTGGATTGCTTTTGTCCAAATTAGTACACTATGTACAACTTCTATCTGAAATTTTAACATCTTAGAAATTGAATCAGATTTCAACTTCTTCATACCATTTGTAACTCCATGTCTTTATTTTATCTTGAAACAAGAATCATCTTATTAGGAACTCTACCGATCCAGAAATCATCAAAATAATGAAGCATGTTCAGTAAAATATCTGATTCCTACTCTTCCAATTTATACCCTTACTTTGGTTCAATCCATCCCTTTCAAATCAATACCAAAAGCTACAACCTTCAATGGAGACGAAAAAAAGAAAAGTGTTAGGAATTTAAGGGTGCAAGAATGACTTCATTTGGAGGTCGGACAAACAAATTATGGTCGAACAAAGCAAACAAGATTTGGTCCTCACTCATATTGAACTTGTCTCTGGACAAATGGCATAAATCTCACTAGAGATGTTGAATTAAGATCATATTAGAATGATTTCAAAGATAACTTTGAAATCTACAACTTTGAAGAAGACCTTGAGGTCATATTTTTATCATTTGAAGGGTCAAACTGGATCAGACGATGTAAGATAAATAATAACCCAAAAGAAGTTTGTGAACAATAACACAAAAGATGTTTTACAATTATCATAACTTTCTCTACAGATATTGGATTTAGGTGTTTTTTTAATGTTTGTAAAGAGGAATTCAAGAGATACAACTTTCATGAAGACCTAAAAGAAAAATTACATCTTTTGAAGGATAAAAAATGGAACAAAAGATGTAAGATGAACAGTAACAAATAAGATGTTTTACAATTATGATAACTTTCTCTACAAATATCATATTTAGGTGTTATTTAGATGATTTGAAAGAGGACTTCAAGAGCTAAAAGTTTTATGAAGATCTCAAAGACATATTCTATCTTTTGAAGGGTCTAAAATAGAACAGAAGATAGGTCCAAAGCAGACTAATGAAAAAGACAGAAGAAGTAAAAAAATTGCTATAACTTTCCCTACAGATATCGGATTAAGATGTTCTTCATATGGTCTTAAAGAATACTCAAGATATACAACTTTCATGAAGACTTAGAAGACATATTCTATCTTCTGAAGGGTCAAAAATGGAATAGAAGATAGGTATAGATGAAGTCAAATGAAAAAGTAGAAGAATAGAAAAAGATAGAAGAAGTAGAAAAATTGTTATAACTTTCCCTACAGATATTGGATTAAGATGCTTTTTATATGGTTAGAAAGAGAACTTCAAGATCTACAACTTTCATGAAGACTTTAAAGACAAATTCTATCATTTATAGGGTCAAAAATAAACTAGAAGATAGCAAAAGGCAGAAGAAACAAAAAGACAAAATAAGTAAAACACATAAGATAATAAAACACAGAATAAATGAAAAGACAGAAAAAAACAAAAGATAACAAAACACAAAAGAAGATGATGTCATCACAAAAGAAACAAAGAAGAAGATGACGTCATCACAGAAGAAGCAAAACACATAAGAAGTGGGAAAATTTTTATAATTTTCCTTACAGATATCGGATTTGGGTATTCTTTAGATGATTCAAAAGAAGAATTCAAGATCTACAACTTTTACGAAGACCTCAAAGACATATTCTATGTTTTGAAAAAATGGAATAGAAGATAGGTACAAAGCATACTAATGAAAAAGACAGAAGAAGTAGAAAAAGATAGAAAAAGTGGAAAAATTGCTATAACTTTTCCTACAGATATAGGATTAAGGTGTTCTTTATATGGTTCGAAAGAGGATTTCAAGATCTATAACTTTTATGAAGACCTAAAAGACAGATTCTATCGTTAGAAGGATCAAAAATGGAACAAAAGATAGGTCAGATGAAAAAAAACAAAAGAAGCAAAACATAGAAGAAAATGACATCATTACAGAAAAATAAAAAAATAAAAAAACAAAACACAGAAGAAAATGACGTCATCACAGAAAAAATAAAACATAAAAGAAACAAAACATAAAAGAAGATGAGTCATCACAGAAGAAGATGACGTCATCACAGAAGAAGATGGCATCATCACAGAAAAATACAGAAGAAGATGACGTCATCACAAAAGAAGTAAAAAGGCAAAAGAAACAAAATATAGAAGAAGCAAAACACAGAAGAAGCAAAACATAAAAGAAGCAAAACATAGAAAAAATGAAAAGACAGAAGATACATCTTCCTTTATAGGGCCATAACTTTCAGCCTAAAAGTCCAAAAATTTCGTACTTTATATCGTTGGAAAGTTAAAAGAAAGACTTACAGCTTTCTAGAAGAAACCTTTGCCCAAATCAGCCTAGATTAATCCAGCTTTTCTCTCAAATACAAAATATGAATTTTTATATTCATCCAGGGTACTGCACCCAGTTCTCTATTTCATGACAAATTTTGAGATTCTTAAAGACAGAACTCAAATTCGATGTCTTCATATGAAATGTAGCCATATGTTTCTAGTTTAATCCAAATCAAGAATTATCTCGTTTGGATAACTAAAGAAAAAGTTGTGGCTAAAAGACTGAAGAATACTCCATAAATATTTTCCAGATCAACCATCCATTTTGTTTCACAATCTTTCCTTAACAAAAATCATACTAAGATCACCTTTTCTACTTCACTTACTTCTCATTCTCAAATTCTCAATTTTATTTCAAATCAATATCATTTATAAAGAAATTTATAATCCATGATTAATCATGAATACCAATAACAGAACATATAACTATGTACCTATTCCTCATCAACTTATTACACAAATACAACTTCATTTTTGCTTTCATTCTACTTCTAACTTTTACCTTAATTCTTCTCAATTTAAAGATCTTTTATCCATCAGAAACACTAAAGCAAAACTTAGGCATATCCACATTTCTCCTTCGCTACTTTACCCTTGCCTATCATTTCTTGATTCAAGATTTTTCATTCATATGCTCTTTACTCATGATTACTTGCCAAAATTTCTCCTTCAAATAGTTCTAATTTTTATGAAACATTCGGGGTCCAACAAATCCATAGGTAAATTTACCTACGGCTGTTTTAATGACGTCGTTGTCCGTCGATAATTTCTGTCGCTATTTTATATTACCGACGGAATGCAAATATTTTCTGTTGTAATTTCAGTTACTAAACGACCTTTTTCTTGTAGTGGAATTAAGATTTATACTTTATTAGGATTTATGCATTAATTATTCTATAGAATTAAAATAATCTTGATTTTATGAAAATAAAAATACTAAAAAATTTTATAATTATTTAGTTGTAGTCAGGATCGAATCTCGTCGCAGTTTCCCAATAGGAAAGTCTATAATTAAAACTGGATTGAATCACATAAATCTTGTACTTCAAATTGAATTCTAAATTTGTTTGAGATGAAACACGGAATCATGTCAATGTAGTTTGTGCCATTTTGGGTTAGAAGCAAGCTTCATTTGGTTAGACATAACTACATTAAAGTCCAAATCCCCAGGAGCAGTTATAAACATTACCTGTTACCCTTGGTATGTGGAACTATACTGCCTGATCAATGTTTTTTTTTGGTAAGACTGCCTGATCAATGTATCCACCAAAACATAAGCATAAGTCAATCTAAGGACTCTGGCGATTTGATATGGTCTACTTTCATGTATTACTATTTCCTTATTGGTGGAGTTATTACAAAGGAGGTATATGGCTACACATGAAACCTGGAGTTGAAGTTGCACTTTAAAAATTAAAAAAAAAACCTAAATAATATATCATTTTTTTAAATAGTTGCGAAGCATGTCTTGTGGCTTGTTCTGTTATGATGGAGTCAACGCGCATGGTTTCCTCGCCCTTAGCGAATTTTGAGACAGTGGTTTTGTTGGCTCGAGAAACTTGCCTTGTCGGATCACAAGAGCTGAGGGTATAATGCAATGTTCCGATGAAGCTAAGATGTCTCCGATGAGGCCTAATTCAGAGTGTTCCATCTGATGATCTGCTACGCAACTTCCCTTCCCCACAACTATTAGCTCAAAACCCCTGCTTTGTCCTATAGTTATCACTTCTTCTGTTATGCTTCTCACTTCCTTCTCTACGTATTCCACTGATTCATTCCACTTTCTTTTGAAATCTTCCAGAGCTGCTTCATCCATTTCCTGTAAAATCGTACAGACCCATCAGAAACAACAGTTGTCTACGTCATAAATTATAAAGAGTTTGAAGTGTTACCTTTTCACTTTTGTTCTTCTCTAGGGTATCAGAGAAACTATTACTATTAGAGAAGACTGTAGTTCCTGACTGATCTGTGACTAGGAATCTCATGACTGTCACACTAACTGTTGGATGCTCTGCCATTACACTTCCAAGCTCCAAAGCCCCACGATCATCAATTCCACCGAGGAACAAAATACAAACCCTTTTCCTTGTTATTGTCATGGTTGCTCCTCCCCCAATGTCTGATCCACCAAATCCTCTATCAACGAGTACAGCCACCGTACAAGGTGCCGTTTCAAGGACCATCTGATTCACCCCTCTCCAGCCATGTCCAACATTCTCTATAGCATCATCACCTTCTCCCATCCACTGCTTGTGGAATGGCAAGATGATTATCTCCACCTTCTTATCTTCTGCAACCTGGCAAATGTCCTCGTGCATTATCGCCAACGCTGAGATTGCCGTTGAATGGTGAACTGTTAGTCGGCTTACGTGTGCGTACGTCTGAAATGCGGCGGCTATTCTATCCTTTGAAGTACCGTGAGAGAAGCCGTTAATGAAAGGGACGCCATTCCTCCGAGCTCGTTGAACCATCATTATAGAGGAGGAACGGTCGGTGAGTTCGACGAGGTGCATAACGCAAAGTCTAAGCTGTGGCTTGGTAATACTTCTCGTCGACTCGATGAGGTTAATGATTGCCGGTACACTTCGAGGTCCGTGGACACATGCCAGGATTTGGAACTCCTCCTGCGAGCTTTCGGGCACTGATTGTTGATGGCTGAGTCGTCTAGCCTGAGAGGCAACGCGACGTAAGGGCTTACATATGACCAGCACCGTTGGTGTTGTCATGAAGGTGGTGAAGAGTGCCATAAGCACTAATATAGCAAACGTCTCGTCGTTAAGGACCTAAGCTTGTGACATGAAACACTATAGTTAATTTGCTTTCCATTTAAAATATGAACATAATACATTAAAAATTGCAAGTTTCGATACTAATATAATTAAATTATTACTATTGTAAGAGTGAAAGAACAATTTCAAGATTAAATTCTAATATCAATTTTAATTTTAATTTGAATTGGATGTAGTCTCAAGGACTTACGATGTTATTTTTTTTAATATTTATGAAAGTATATAAAGATTTTAAGAAACTAATTATATATTATTTGATAATTATTAATAGTCATTATTATTAAATAAAACATTCATTTAGTTAAAAGAATATAATGCCTCGCTTTTAACAAGCGATGGAGATATACGATTTAAATAATGAAAATTTTAATATTTAAAGTTTCTATCAAAAAATGACTGAAAAAGTGAAAACAAGTTCATACATCAGTCTTGTATTTGTTGTGATTACTCCTTATAGAATATGTTCTGGTTCACTATTAAAAGCAAAAATGTTGCATTTTGTACAATATTCTCATCTGATTAGCTTTTTAATGCTAATATATAAGAAAATTTTATGAGATATATGCACTAAAAATAAGAACATATGAATGTGATTACAGTTATGTCATTACTCTCTTACATAAAGAAATTTTATTTTTATTATATAATATTAATTTTCACTAAAATTTAATGAATATTTTTTCCAAGAATACATTACATTATGTTAGATAAAGTTTTAAGGGTAAAAGATACCAAATTCATTTTTTATTATTTAAAAATAT
>JANIHY010000004.1:22929101-22942620 GCA_027479065.1 Erythroxylum brevipes | reverse complement strand
GATCTCATTTGATTTTTGACAACACTCTCCCTTTTCGTACCTGTCCTCAATCGTGAGGATTTTACCATGATCATATTCTGTTTACAATCCCAATTCATTCCCAATCGATCACTGTAAGCACTTTCACTTTTTATTCTAACTCATATTGAACTCACATATGAGACAAATAAACTTAATATTTTCACTTACCATGATGCTCCCATTATCAGGTGTGCGTTCACATAGGCAAATCAACTGAATCTTGACAACTTTTTCATCTACCAATTTCATTGTCTTACATTTCAATCCTTTCATTATGCCATCATACCCATGTATATTCACTCTCAAATCGATATTATAGATGTACAATAATTCTTGATTTTTCCACTATAATATTCTGAGTCTAAGTCATACACTCTTATTCATAACTCCCATCACGGTAATCAACCCAATTATAGTCTCTCTAGATCATAGAACATTCTATTTTCATTCACTTTGTTTATACACTTTCAATCTTGCCATTTCTAACATATCGCTATTCCTCTATCAATCCTCGACTATATATTCATATCTATCCCACATTCAAGAATATACTCCAGTATAACTCTAATGTTGTATTTCATAATGTATCCACTAATACCAACACACTAAATCTTCATTTGTCATATTAAACTATACACTTTTTCTCATTCCAAGATATGCACAACTTCCATTTATCACATTCTATCATATCATCATTTTCCTCACTATTTCTAACCACTTAAACAATTGGTACAGGCTCATACTTGTGACACATATGCTAGACTGGGGATCAGTTGTCACTGTCTGCCGTGACATGACTTAAATGCAAGTAACTTGACACATTTTTCAGAATGCCCATATAAGATAGTAATTCTGGGCTCTGATACCACAAATGTAGCATCCCACAATCGCAAGACCCGAACCCGATATTGAAGGTGATATCCGAGCCCGTGCCTCACAAAGGTGGTATGCTAGAGCAGTCAAAACCGCTTAAAACTCAGTAAAACCTTTTTCTATATTTGAAAACAATTGAGTACGTGGAAATCAATAAACGATTTGGGATCGAGATACGAAAACATTTTTCAATCATAACATTATTCCAATAATCACAATATAATACCACCATAACCAATTGGGGCCCTCTGAAATATCAGTACTATTCTGCGAAAATTTTAGAAATACAATTTCTATACAAAAACAGAATAACACTAACGCAGACGTGAACTGATCCCGACCCTTAACTCTAACTTGCGTGCAGTAGGCATACTCCCGTTTGTCTAACGGGGTACTCTTCAATTCCTAAAAAATAGTTGCAATGTTTGGTGAGTTTCTGAACTCAGCGAGAAACTATCATCGATAGTTCACTCAACTCATGCATATACAATCAATTCACAGAATATCACATGAATTATCATTTCTTAAAATATAAGGCGTTTCACCTTTTTCACACTTTCCACATTTGATCATTCATATATGCAATGTACATGTGACACTTTCCATTTTGTTACGGTGTTGTGACCGTGTGCCTGATTACGGTGGGCTTGAAGCCCTGATGCGTTGAGCCTATGGCTCTGAAATAACGTTAGGCTTGTAGCCCTGATACAGTGAGCCTGTGGCTCTTACGTTGGGCTCGAGGTCCTGTTGCGTTGAGCTTAAAGCTCTGAAATACGTTGGCTGCACCGGTCACAACTGTCATTATCTGTACATGTCTTTATGCATGAATGCATATGTTTCAGTTTACATTTATTGTGCCACAACATATCACCGTATATCCAATTTCGCATTAAAAACATTTAATTTCAATTTATGCACAAATAACACTTCTATATTAAATTCCAAATATTTCGGACACCTATGGTCCGAAATCAGTCAAAAGCAAACACACATAATCATCCTTTTATCTCCACATGGCATAGGTGCATAATATTAAATACATCAAGGTTGAGGAACCAACTAGGTTACTCACCTGCACTTCCCAGCTATTGCCTGGAAGCTCCAGCAATATCCGTGGAATATCTTTCCATCGGTGCCTCTATGACAGACAAATAATTTCTCATTACTAAATGCACAGCCAAATTAATGCAATGATGCACATATCGTAAATAAAAGACGTACAATGCCTCTTCATGACCTTTCCGTCGCAAATTCCCAAATTTCCACTTTCATTGTCAAATTATAATTTTTCACTCAATTGACCAATAATAACTCATTTCAATTCAATGGCATAATATGGAACTCTCCCAATTTCAATTCTAACGTTCAGTCAATTTACCAAGTCATACCCACTAGGATATTCTCAAGAAAAACCTCAATGCCAAAATTACTATTCATTTGGTCCAATTTCACCCATCGAAGACCCCAAGTTATACTCTAATTATCATAATACAATCCTTAGGTTGCAATAAAAACATATCCTCAAGCTTCTTTCAATAATTAAAATCTTTCTAATTGCAATTCAAACTTTCATTCTTCATATCGATTATAGAACTCTTTCCCTAGATCATAATGAATCAAACATCACTTCATTTGGAGGTCTACGCCATTAGTTATGCCCCAAAAACTAAACCAATTCAGTTCAGAAAAACGTCCCTCGCCGCGGCCAAGGAGCTCTCGCCGCGGCGTACAAAGTTTCGCTCACCGCGGCATGGATAGATGCTCGCTGTGGCGAATAATCTCTTCAGGGCTCGCTGCGACATGAAGGAAGCTCGTCGCGACATCAAATATTTAACGCTCATCGCGACGTCCCCTTGCAAGCTCGCCGCGGCGAACGAATGTTTAATCGTCGCAGCGTGCGGCTATCTCCCTTCTTCTCCGACTGATTTAAACCCTATCTCTCTCTAAAACAACCATAACTCACTCCCAACCTCCCCAATCTTCCATCTTAAACACAATCAATGCATCAAAGTCAATAAATAAAACATTTAAACCATTTACTTACCAAATCAAACCTCAAATCCTCAAATTCCCGAAAATCTTCCAACTCCTTCCCCTTTCTCTAACACCCACGAAAAACCTCTCAACTCTCGCAAATCATCATTCTCCAAAGTTTCAAGCTGATCTTCAACCACAATAAAGGAGCAACAAGACTCTCGAAGGTGGGGGATCGAGTTCGTCGAAGGGAGAAGAAGAAAAACCCTAAAATTGGAGAAATGAGTTTCTTGCAAAATTCAAAACCAATGGTATATATATATATATATATATATAAAGGGTTTCTCAATTCTCTTCCTCTAAACAAAATCCTTAATCCTTTCCAGTCTAAGTTGCCTTTAAACTCCAATGGCTCGTTATGTTCATTCCTAGAATCATAAATCTAAATTTCTCCATAGCCATTAGACAGTCATTTTAGTCCTATAAAATCGATCAGTCCGTCACTCGGGAAATTTTCGGTTCGGACTTTTTCTCCCAAATTTCCAGAAATTTTTCTAAGGGTCACTATCAGCTGGAAATCACTCTAATACAGTCCCAATTCAATCATTCAAACCCAAATATTCCATAATTCCTAATAAATCATAAATCATATCATTTTCCCAATGAAACGCCGGTAAATGTCATGAATGCATGTACCTATATGTGCATGTGCAAAAAGACTCATTCCTCTCTATATCGAGAGGCCAAATGCATGAACAAATCAGAATATGCAATGCAAACTACTAGCCTATCCCAATTGACCAATTTATCCTTCCCATCAGGGATGGGATGTTACATTATCTCAATTTCCCAAAAATCCACTCATGTAGTTGGATACTTTTCATCGGGCAATATACGTACATTTTCAGTAGCACACTCTACCTCTTATGCCAATTTTCACTTCTAATTCATTACATATTCATCTCTGATGGGTTCCTTTATTGATCATTCTTAATATAACCTACCTGATCTGCTTGACCTAATTCAAAATAATTGTTCTTCGGAAGAAGATTTCTTGCTACAATTATCCCTACTATACTTCCATCTCGTTACTCTGTTCATCTCATAATCTTTAACTATGGGGATTATTGATTATCTCCTATCCATATCCAAATATAGGTCTCATGTGTACTCAATCATATTATTCACCAATTTAACTACATTTTCAGCTGAGGGCTCTGAATAACTGGTCGACAAGCTCTTGAGGACTTCAACATATATCACAATCCTTTGTTTCACTTTCTATACATACATTTTTAATCAATTTAGGAGCCTGAACATATAGCCATCTTGAAATTTAAATCTCAAATTCACTAATACAATCTTATACTTAATCATAAATTCCTCCACTTCGCTTGTACACCTTAAATCTTATCATTCTCACCCTATCTTTATTTCTTCTTCAGTCATGTTATGGAAATATTTTCACATCCGTATCAATACAAGTACGTATCCACAATTAATTTCCGTCACCATAAGCCCTCATATAATCACAAATACTGAATCTATGTCTAATATATCGAGCTATGCAATATTTCTTATTTCTAAATATCGTCAACTTTCCTTACCATAAACTCTTTCAAGGCACCATTTCTCTCACTAATTCTATTGACCCAAACTCTTAACAATTGCTCTTGTGATTTACACGTATCTAGTAAGTTACCCATGTAAGATCCTAATACTGAGCTCTGATACTACAAATGTTGGGACCCATTACGGGAACCCAACCTCTACGAATATCAAAAGACTTGAGCATATCTTTACAACATCATACTCTTTAATACATTACATACAAATAATTTTTTTGTCATTTACATTTCAATACCCTTAAAACAAAAGGGTTTTACAAAGCTATAATGGCTTTTCAAGCCATTTTACAACATAATCCAAAATCTCAAACTATAAAAGTTACATGAACTATATATTCTTGAAATGTGACTAATCTTTGCATTTTACAAAGATAACTTAAACTCCAAGATATGTAAAATTTGAAGTAACATCCTTATACTCTTGATCACTCGATCTCTTCCTCATCACCTGAAGGTGGGGAAAAGGATGAGCTTGAAAGCTCGTGGGTAACAGTTTATAATAAAAGATAAGCAAATGCTCTTTTCAAAAACTCATTGCCATTTTATTTTTTCGAAAACAAAGTTATTTCATATGTAAGATATCATCAAACATTTATTCCTCGAAATTGTCAATTTATCAAACGATTTATGAACAATTTTAAATCATGTAATGCATCAAACTTGTCAACAGATCATAAGCACATAAGCACATGAGAATGGTTTGGGTGGATCCAAAACAGAACGCACTACACAATTCCCATAAGGGTCTTATGTAGCCATGAACTTATGGGAGTCCCTGAAGGAGCTCCATGTCACTAGCGGGTAGGCAGGAGAAGCCTTAAACTTGGGTCATCGTGCACGTGACTGAACTTAGGGGACCACCACAAACCCACATAACACATGTATTTCAAAAACTTATAAGCTTGTTGCCCAAAATGGCACTTCTTGTAAACTTGCTTTTTCATATACTTGATATATATCTTGAAAAACCATTCTCGAAAACATGAATTCATGTACATTTGATCTTTCCAAAGGAAAATCACTTGTATAAATCATCACACAACCCATATAGCAAACACATAAAAAATTTCATAAATCATTCATAGACAATGAAAGCAACACTTATGATGCAAATGAAAATCAGAAAACTTCTTTGCTTTAAGAAAGCAATAGTGGCTTATTCACTCTATTATAAACATGTACCCACCTGATTTCCTTGCTTACAGGCTTGCTCAGAATGTCTCTTCTCTTTACAAACAACCTTAGGTCTCTAAGACTTTTTCCTGTTGTATCTTTAATGTGTGTTCCATGAGCTGATCTACCTGAAATAGGTATCTTCGATCGCTTCGGTTCTTCACCAAATGAAGAGATCCTTGGCTCAAATGAAAGCTCTTCTCTTCCTCTACCTTTTTCTCTTTTTGAACAACGTCAAAATCTTTCTTATACTCTAAGGAAATTGAAACCCTAGCTTGATTTGTCTTCTCTCTCTCTTCTTCTATTCTTTTCTTTGTATTTTTCTCTCTTTTTCATGACATTCTCTCTTTCTCTTCCTTTCTCCTTTCGTTCCCCTCTTCTCTTATGCTTCCTTCCATTTATAGGCAAAACAACACTTCTTCTTCCAATTATGCCCTTCCATTTATGCCTTATGTCTTTTACACGTAAGTGTCTTGCCAAAAGTACCCTTGAATATTTATGACATAACACTTTATTCTAGAAGAATCTTCTCTATTGTCTTACATTTTCAATGACACCAAAATCATTTCATTTTGTTCAGTGATTCAAAAGATACCCTTCAAACCTTTTTGGACTGTTCTTGTCCAAATCAACCTACTATGCACAACTTTTATCGAAAAGTTAAACCTCTTAGAAACTGAATTTGACTTTAGTCTTTATACCATTCGTAGCTACGTGTCTCTAGTTTATCCTGAAACAAGATTTATCTTATTCGGAGCTCTACTGATCCAGAAATCATCAAAATATTGAAGTATGTTTAGTAAAATATCCAATTCCTACTCTTCCAATTGATACACTTACTTTGGTTCAATCCATCCCTTTCAAATCAACACTAAAAGCTATGATCTTCAATAGAGACGCAAAAAGAAAAGTATTAGGAATTTAAGGGTTTAAGTATCATTTCATTAGAGATGTTGGATTAAGATCATCTTAGGATGATTTCAAATCAAAGATAACTTTGAAATCTAAAACTTTTAAGAAGACCTTGAGATCAGATTTTTATCATCTGAAGGGTCAAAATGGATAAGACGATAGGATTAGACAAAGCCAAAGGAAAAAGCAAAAGAATGGAAAAAGTCAAAAGAAGTGGGAAAATTGCTATAACTTTCCCTATAAATATCATATTAAGATGTTGTTTATATGGTTCGAAAGAAGACTTCAAGATCTACAAGTTTCATGAAGACCTTGAAGACAGATTCTATATTTTGAAGGATAAAAAATAGAACAGAAGATATAAGATGAACAGTAACCCATAAGATAGCAAAACACAAAAGAAACGAAAACAGAAGAAGCAAAACACATAAGAAGTGTTGGGACCTGATTCGGGGACCGGACCCTAACCGGAAAAACCCAAAATGTAGGAATAGATGGCAAAACAAAATACCAGATGAAAACAAAAGTGAAAGAATCCGAAGCGGAAACATATGGAGAAAGTCAAAGAAAGCAAATCAAATCAAAAGGCGAAGGATCAAAAGCGAATCGAGTCAAAAGACACAAACGAATCAACAGACTCAAATCAAATTTCCCGACATCCGTGAATGTATACTTTAGAAAAATGCGCATTAGAAACCATAAGACTAAGCCCATCCAAAACTGGTATAAATTTTTTTCTTTCTTTATTCAAACAAAGCACTTTAATTTCTCATTTGGAAATTCATCCTCAATCACATCTCAATTTACTTGATTCTTCATATTTAAAACATAACCATCAATTTCACAAAATCTCATTAATCCTTTCTTTTGCCAAAAGACACTAAATACACATATCTCTAAGTCCACAATTCACACACAAAGGCACTTCAATATTTCAGTTCAAACATCACAATTCATCGGACCTCCTGTCCAGAATATCATCATAATCAAACACATACATAACTAAAGCACTTCAATAATTCTCAATCAATAGTCAGAATCATCGGACCTTATGTCCGGAATCTAAAACACAATCAATGTGCAATTTATATATAAAACCATAATTCACTATTCTATTCCATAGACAAATCCATAATTCAATCAATCTCATTCATATTTCATAACCATAGAGAAATTTATATCTCATTCCCATACACAAGTACATAATTCACTTTCATCATTAAAAAAATGCTTACAAAAATATTACTGGCATTCCGCGTCATATACAAATACCGATATCCAAAAATCCAAAATTACACAAACTACAATATAAGCATAATCGAACAAAAGTCTTGACTTTCTTTCATCCGATCTCATGCTCGATACCTGGAGATGGGGATGAAAGGGGGTGAGTTTGATAGCTCATGGATAACATATTTATAAATCGAATAACAAGAAAAAATTATTTTTCAAAACGTTTTCCATTTATAAACATTTCACAGTAGAAAAGCCATCAAAAGCTTATTTTTCACAATTTCTCAATTTCAAAGAATCCATGAGCAATTTCAAAAACATGGATGCATCACACTTAGAATCAAAACAAAAATACATAAACACATCATAATGGTTTGGTTCGGTCCAAAACTGAACGTACTGTACATATCCGCATAGCGATCCTGTGCAGCCTTGAACAGAACGTACTATACTTTCCTACATAGCGGTCCAGTGTAGCCGTGAACTTATGGGAGTTCGTAACGGAGCTCCAATGCTACTAACGGGCAAGCGAGTGAAGCCTATAAAAAGAAAACAAGTGCACTTGACTCAATTTATGGGACCTAACTGAACCCACATAACACATTTCACACTTGAGAAAACGGATTGCCCGAAGGCATATTTTGAAAGTCCAGTTTTCACATCATGTCATATTTCATACAAATGTCATTCACAATTTTAATATCAATTCATATAACAATAATTCAATCACACAAAGAATGCAACATTTTTGCACATAATCAAATACTTTAATCATTCAAAACCCAATAATTCTCAAACCTCAAAATCAAAGAATGTAATACTTTAGTAATTTCCAAATCATTCAAACACAATGAATTTAGCAATTGTAGCAATTTTGTAAATCATTTCAAAAACAATGAAGTTAATCATTCGAAAACAATAATTTACTAACGTTTCTCTTCTTGATTTTTCAAAAGGTACCCACCTCATTTCCATGCTTGTAACTTGTCCCAAACATCAATTTCTCCAATGCCTCACTTACAATTCCCTAATTCATGACAAAAATCTTAATTAATAACCATCCAAAATTAAGCAATCTAAACCATACAATCACCAAAATTGAGCTTAGAAAACACAAACCCATTCTAATCTTAAGCCATCTGAACCAAAAACTCATTAAAAATTCAAAGATCAAAAATCGTCTCTTACCTTAATCTTCACCATTTTTGGATTTTCTTGGCTCATCTTGGAGCTCTCATCTTCTTCCATCTTTCCCCTCTTGGATCTACTTAAAATCACTCTTGAAGCTCACTAAAATTCGAACCCTAAGCCTTCTCTTTCTTCTTTCTTCTTCTCCCATCCGAAAGCTCTCTTCTCTCTTCTTTCTTCTTTCTTCTTTCTTTTCTTTTCTTTATTTCATTTGTTTTTTTCTTAAAGTTTTGGGCTTCTCCTCCCTCTTAAATGAAAGCCCTTAATTTTTGCCTTTAACGAATGTCAAAAGACCATAATGCCCTTCTTTAAAAGCCTAGAAACTTAAAAGCTTAAGTAACCTTCCAATTTTGCCCTTCTTGCCTTCTTTACACTTTAATTTAATTTAATCAAAACAATATATCCCATATGCTCTTACTCAATTTAACATGCTAATTAATCACGTTAACATGCTAATTAAGTCCTCAACATCATAAAAATAACAAAGTCTCAAAATTCATCAAATCATGCTTAACTTAGGACATTTTTCAAATCATACAATTGAAGGAATTAGGTAAAACTTCCTTCTAGAGAAATGTTCCTCATTGTCTCAATTTCATAACGCCACCAAAATCATTTAATTTGGATTACTACACCAAAAGTTATACTCCAAACATTTCGGACTTTTCTTATGCTAACAAATTTTTTAGTGATTCATTTCCATCCGAAAATTGACATTCTTAATGACTAAATAGAAACTCGAGTCCTTCAGAACACTTGTATTCCACTTTCTCTAGTTTAATCCAAATCAAGAATCACCTCATTTGGATGACTAGAGAAAAAGTTATGGACAAAATACTTTCAGCTCTTACTAATCCAAGACTGAACACTAAACCTGACTTCCATTCAGAAATTGAAAATCTTATAGGCTAAATTGAAATTCAATTCCTTCATATGACTTGTAGCCCCATGTCTCTATTTGAGTTTTCAATAAGAATCAATTCAGTCAGACCTCCACAGATCAAGAATTTCTCAAAAGACTAAACCATGTTCAGAAAATTATTCAACTCACTTTGATTAAATCAATCTTTTTCAATTTAATCTCAAAAATCTACAAATTTCCCATGCTGGTGTAGATAATTGTCTTAGGAATCCAACGCTTTAAAAATCAAGTCAATCGGATGTCGGACAGAAAAGTTATAAGCAAAAAATTGAAAGAGGGTCGAATTAGGGGAGGAAAATAGCAAAATCAGAAGAGTTGAAACGACATAGCGAAGGAGGAAGGAAAATGGCGTCGCATGGGGGACGGCCCGGTTCGTCCTCGCGAGTGTGCCCCGGCTCGCCTCGTCTGCTCCCGTTTTGAATTTTTTTCCACTAAAATAATATATATATATATATATATCCGAATTTTCCAAAAATTATAACTCTTGATTCCGAAATCCAAATTTGAAAATTTTGGTATTAATAGAAAGCGTAAAGGAAGCTCTACAACTTCTATGTAGAACTCAAAAGCCAAATCCATCTCTAAAGGGGTCAAAATCTCAATCAAACTTTCTATCCAAATAATGTCTCCCTAAACACTAACTCAACTTTGAAAATTTCTATCTTTCAACTCCAAGGTCCAAACATGTCATACTTTATATCAATGAAAAGATCAAAAAGTAACCTACAACTTTCATGAAGGACAGAAAAATCAATTTGGCCTTTAAGGAAGTCAAAAATCACATCAAAATTCTGTCCACTAATTATCATGCCAAACAGCAACAGCAACTTGTAAAAATCATAACTTCCTATTTCATAGCCCAAATTTCCATACTTTACATCAATGAAAAGATCAAAATACAAGATAAAACTTTCATGAAGCACTTAAAGGCAAATGCAACCTCTAACTAGGTCAATTTTTCAGTCAAATCTTTTGTCAGATAATTGGTCATCCTATATCACATCCAAACTTCCAAATTTCATATCTTCCAATTTCTCATATCCACAAATAACATATTATGCATCAATGAAAAGATCAAAACCTAAGCTACAATCTTTAAGAAGACTTTTTAGTCAAATTCTATCTCTAAAAGGGTCAAAAACTCAGTCAAAGTTTCTGCCCATAAGTAAAATTTTGACCGCATTTCTCCTAAATTTTCACTAGCCAAAATCTTAAACCTGCACAACACTTCACTTATCCAAAATCTCAAATTCCCACATCCAAACACAATACACAATACCTCATCTTTTTATCAAACATGTGTAAAACATAAGAAAACCCAATTATCTTTCATTTCATCAAATGCTCATATATTCATTTATACCTTTCATTCTTTATATATCCTCATTTAATGTCAATTTAAAAAATTCAAAAAAATTTAAGAAAAGTTCGGGGTCCAACAAGAAGACACGTTAGCAAAACACAGAAAAAGACGCGTCAACAAAACACAAAAGAAGTAAAACACAAAAGAAGTAAAACACAGAAGGAAAAAAACCCATAAAAAGACACGTCAGCAAAACACAGAAGAAGATGCGTCAGCAAAACACAAAAGAAGATGCGTCAGCAAAACACAAAAGAGGACATGTCAGTAAAACATAGAAGATAAAAAGGCAGACAATACAAAAGATAGAAGATACAAAAGGCGGACGATATAAAAGGCAGAAGATACAAAAGGTAGATGATACAAAAGGCAGAAGATACAAAAGACAGACGATACAAAAGGTAGACGATACAAAACACAGAAGGAACAAAACACAAAAGAAGTTCATGAACAGTAACACAGAAGAAGTTCATGAACAATAACACAGAAGAAGCAAAAAACAGATGATGCAAAACACAGAAGAAGATGACGTCATCACAAAGGAAACTCAGAAGGAGATAACATTATCATAGAAGAAGCAAACTCAGACGAAGTAAAACACAGAAGAAGATGGCATCTTCACAAAGGAAACACAGAAGGGGATGACGTCATCACAGAAGAAGCAAGAAGGCAAAGGATACAACTTCTCTGCTGCACATCTTCCCTTATAAGGACCATAGCTTTTAGCCTAGAAGTCTCAAAAATTCCATACTATATTTCATTGGAAGCTAAAAGAAAGACGTACAACTTCTAAGAAGATAACTTTCTCTAATATTGCCTAGATCGATCCATAATTGCCCTCGAATACAGAACATGAATTTACATTCATTCACTGTATTGTACCCAATTCTTGAATTCATGACAAATTTTGATATTTTTAAAGACATAATTTAAATTCGACATCTTCATAAGAAAATGTAGCCATATGCTTTTAGTTTAATCCAAATTAAGAATCATCTCGTTTGGATAACTAGAGAAGAACTTGTGGCTAGAGGACTGAAACATTCTCCATAAACATTTTCTAGATCAACCATTCACTATGTTTCACAATCTTTCCTTAACACAAATCATACTGATCACCTTTTTCTACTTCATTTACTCCTCATTCTCAACTCCATCTCAAATCAATAGCATCTGAAGAAAATATGTATAGTCCATGATTAATCATGAACACCAACAACATAACATACACATATTTACATCTCTTTCATCAACGTACTACACAAATGCAACTTCATTTTCGGCTTTTATTCTGCTTCGAACTTTCACCTTAATTCTTATCACTTCAAAATATTTTATCCACCAGAAACACCAAAGCAAAACTTAGACATATCCATATTTCTCATTCACTACTTTACTCTTGTCTATCATTTCTGATTCAAAAATCTTCATTCATTTGTTCATTACTCATAACTACTTGCCAAAATTTCTCCTTCAAATAGTTCTAACTTATATGAAACATTTAGGGTCCAACAATATATGGGTTGGATCGTAACGATACATCCTAAGCATATTGACATTAAACACATTATGGATCTGCAACATCTCTAATAGGAATGCTAATCTATATGCTAATGATCCAACTTTCTCAATAACTTCATATGGGTACCTAGGATTTAACTTGCCATTTTTACCAAATCTTAGTACTCCTCACCAAGTTGACACTCTTAAGAACACTTTGTCCCCTACTTGATCCTCCATATCTCTTCAATGTTGATCTATATAACTCTTCTGCCTATTTTGGGCTGCTTTGACTCTATTGCAAATCAAGTTCACCTTATCCACAATGTCTTGAATAAATTCTGGGTTTTCAATAATTCTTAGACCTTCTTTATCCTATTATAGAAGCGATTGACACTTCCTACCATCCAACACCTCATACGGAGCCATATCTATAACATCCCGTTACCGAAGTGATGGGTATATTGGCAATTTAGATCGGGTTTAGGATTTGGTACAGGCAAGTGTTGCATCGTACATGCACTATCGTTTCTATTGTACATATATATATATACATTTGTACATACATGTATGACAATTCCCGACGTGATTGTGAAATCGGAATTTGGGTATATTTGTTCAGATGAAAATTGGCTAGATTGTGTAATCGGAAATTTGGTTATAGGACAGATGAGAATTGGATTGAGAAAATTGGCAATTTGGGTAATAAGTGTATTAATTAGGTTTAGAATATGA
>JANIHY010000004.1:22910106-22922440 GCA_027479065.1 Erythroxylum brevipes | reverse complement strand
TTGATGCCATGCGAGTGTTTAGTGATCGTTTGCGATCGTAGCACTTCCGAACTGTGGGATATGCGTCGGAACGACCCTCGGGCGTCTCGGTGTATACCCTACGGTGAGGGGGCGCTACAGTAGGGATGGTGTATATTGGGGATTGTTTAAGTAAATTAGGGATTGTTGCCATTGGAAGTTTGTATGAATACGTGTTCAATTTGTGAGGCTCTTATAAAATGGATCTCAGATAGTTCTAATTGAGTAGTTGATGTAAATATCTCCATTTTGGCTTCCAGGTCTTGTTATGGAGGGATAGGGGTAGTGAGTGAGTTTAAGGTCCTGTTAGAAAGAGAGAGGGTAAATGTATAAAGTAGGAAAGGACGTGTTTGTAAAAGTTTTGACTTGACCTATCTTTTTTTGCTTCGGTGGATCTCTTCTGTCAGCCATTATAATTGTGTTTGAGATTTTCTCGGTCTCCTTCTCTCTCCCTCTACCAATTTAAGTCTGGATATTTCTTTCTTTCAGGTACACTATTAGATCTCCTTCTTTGTCTTCGTGCTGGGTTATTGATTGAACCTAAGTTTTCTATATTATTTGGTGACAATTTCATGAAATTGTTATACTTTTTGGCTCATATTATCGGATATTGTGCTTAATTTAGCTTATGAGTTCTTATTTTAAATTAATGTAGTTTGAAGGTAAAATTGTCACAAATAATTAGTAATTGCACTTAATTGATTTTTAAGACAATTGATACTGCAAACTATTATTTTTCATTGTAGGACATTCAAGAAGTAGAGCTAAGAGTGAAAATTAAGAAATCAGGAACACAAGTCATCAGGTAAAGTTCATCGAGGCGAGGATAATGTTTCACCGCAATAAAAACAAAAAAATCTTAAAGAAACCTTTCGGGATAAATTAGCTACGACGAACTTGTCATTTCTCCGTGAGGAAACATTCGAAGCAACACTAGACCTATTTTTCAGAAATTTAACTTAATGTGTAAACCCGATCCGGTAATCTGTTTTTGAAAAAAAACCTATTTTGGGATAAGTTACAAAAACACAAGAGGGAGCTGACAGAGACATCATCATCATTCCATCATCTCGCCACCCATGATTCCACCATCGTGTTCTCTCATATCCCTCTCATTTTTCTTCCATTTTCACTGTCAACTTCTACCATGGGTGCTTCTAATTCCTTCTCAGTTGTGAAGCTTCCTAAAGCTATGCGTGGCTAGGCGTTTCATTCCTCTTAAAGATGTAGCAATGGCTAGAGTTCAATAAGCTTAAAAGGAGAGTAGCTTAATCTATGGTTTAGCTATGACTTATGAATTCCTAGGTTTAGGATTTGTAATTTGTAGTTGAACATACTTGATTTAATCAAATGTTGGATATTCATTGTGTGGTTAGAATTGTTTTATATATAACTTTGAGCTTAAATATATGAAGTCTTATATATGTCTATTTATGATCTTGTTGATTCTCTTTTATCTTGTATAGTTGTGTTTGATATTGAGTTGATTCTAGATTTCAATTAACTTGTTGCATGGACTTATCCACTACACACACTAAGAGCATTTAGCAGGGTTTTAAGAAATGGAGTCCCATTGATTAAGATCTTGGACTTAAAGAGTTCTTTAAGGTTTACCAATTTGAAACTTAGTGATTTCCACTCCCATCAAAATCAATTTCGAACTATGATAACCAAAGCTCATTTTCAAGAGAATTCTATCACTCTTTGATCATTTGTTTTAATCTTTTCGTTTGCTATTCCAAAAAATTCAAAAATACATTTTACATACTGTTTACAATTCAATTTAGTGCAATTAATGTTCAAAGATCAAAACCCCCTTTTTACCCAATTAGCTTGCATTTCGTGACATATAGGTTAACTTAGGTCCATTCATTTTAGGTTCCGATTAAGTGAAACGACCCGAGATTGCACCCTATATTGCAATCCTTGGATTATTTTTAGTTTGACCTTCACGGATACGAACTAAGGTCATAATCAAATGGCATCATTGCCGGGGAACCAAAAAATTGGTTCTCTAGGTTAACTTTTGTCATTTTGCTGCTAAGTGAGGTTAGGAGCCTTTTCTTTTGATTACATTTTAGATAGTTTAGCCATACTTGTCAATAGTATAAGATTTTTTTTGCATTGCATCAAAATTTTGAAAATACAAACAAAAGGATACTGAACTTTCTACACTTTTCATACTAGGATACTGAACTTTGTACACTTTTCATACTTAGTATTTTTACACCTACATAGTTTTGAACATTTCTCTTAATTGCTTTTTGATCTGTGCATACATACTTTCATTCATACTTGTATACATACTTTCACACACCTACACACTTGCATCCATCATATCTCATCTTATTTGACTTTGTGGGCCTGTAAGCCAATTTTGTTATCTTCTATTCTAGGTTGAATTTTTCCTTTGCATGCCCTAGAAAACCAAACTTCTACCTTTCCACCCTGAAATTGAGAGACATTTGAAAAAAATCTGAAAGGAGAGGAGAGAAAAAGGGAGAAGTAAATAGTTGTTGAAGAGGAGAATATCTCAGTGGAGTCTAGTCTACCAAGTAGTGGGAATGAATCATTAGAAGGTGTGATAATGGCTGAAAACCTAGCTTATCTACAAAATCCTAACCTTAATGCTAACTAACCTAGGAATGGTGATAATGGAGGTAATGGGGAGCATGAGCGAGTTAGTGAGAACAATGGAAATTAAAGAAGGAGGACCACTAGGGAAGCTACTACCTCTGATGTGAATTATGATCCTTTTACTACTGCTTGCCCTAATTTTGATATGAACTTTGAGGTTAAAGGATTGCTTATTAGCTTTCTTCATAAATTTCATGGTTTGACAGGAGAAGATCCCTACATCCATTTGCAATCGCTGTCTATGATTTGCCAAAGCACGAAGCCGGTGGGTGCTTCTCTGGATCAAATGCTCTGAAAAGTCTTTCATCTATCATTGGAGAGTAAAGCAAGGGAGTGGTATATGAGCCTTCTAAGACATGTGACGAATGCCCACCACAGTTGGGAAAATTTGTGAAAGGCATTTTTGGAGAAGTACTTTCCTGCCTCCAAAACTTAATCAAGGAGAAAGGAGATTTACTCTACAAGAAAAGACTATGACGAGTCCCTCTACGACTATTGGAACCATTTTCAGGATCTATTATTCAGATGCCCTCACCATCAAATACCTGACGAGTAGTTGGTGTAGTACTTCTATAATGGGTTGAAGAGTTAAGACAAGGGTACGTTGGATGCAGCCTCAGGAGGTTCTTTAATTGACCTCACTGCTAAAGAGGCTTGGGAACTGATTAAGAAAATGGCTTTGAATCATCAACAGTACAGTGTGAGGGACACAAGAGGAATACATAAAGTGGGAGCTTCATCAATTCACTCTTGAAGAATGGAAAGTCTTGAGTCTAAGTTAGACTCTTTAGAGAGTTAAATGACTACTTAATTATCCCTCATTATTACAGAGTTAAAGAATATGAGTGTGCATCATCCACCAACTCCTATGGATCTTACTGCACCTAGTTGCGATACTTATGGTTCTGTGATGCTTATTTCTGGTGTTTATCCCAGTCGTTATGAAGAGATATCTACTGTGTATTAGGGTCAACCAAATTAGAAGTGGGACCCTTATTCCAATACATATAACGAGGGATGGAAGGCAAATCATAGACTTGGTTGGAGAAATGAAGAAAGTAAAGCTCTAAACAGATTTCAACAAGGTGGAGGGGCTAGTCCTTCCATAAACCAGCTCCAAAACCAATAGCAAGCTTTGAACATTCCACAAAAGGAAGATACAAACCAACTCTTGCGTAATATGATGGCGTTGATGAAGGAGGAGAGGACTTCTAATAACAAACAGTTCAATGCATAAGCTTTTCTGATTCAATAGGACTCTTCTAAGAATGCTGCCAGATTCAACGCTCTAGAGAAAAGAATGGAGAAATGGGAGAAGTGGCAATATTCCCTCAAACACTATTATAAACCCGAAGAGTTTAAATGCCATCAATGTTCGAATTGGGAAGCAAGTGAAATTCAGTGATCAGGATGAGGAAGTGGTTGAGGAGAAGATTGAATGTGAAGAGTTGCCTTCCACACCTGCAAGGGTTAAGAAGTCTGAAAGCTCTAAGGAGAGAGCACTTTTAGCAGACAAGGACACCACACTTTTGCATAACAAAGGAACAAATTTTGAGAGCAAACATGAACAAGCAACATCAAAAAAGAGTGGTGAGTTAAGCAAGTAGGGGACCAATAAAGTCAATGGTAAGGAGGTAAATCTTCAAGACCTTCCTTTTCCTAATTCATATTTGATGAGCAAAAGAATGACTGAAACTAAGCATGAAAAAGATATTCTTGATTTTTTTAGTATAGTGGAAGTTAATATTCCTTTACTTGATCTTGTGAAACAGGTTCTTGCTTATGCCAAATACCTTAAAGACCGGTGTATCCATACTAGGAAGTTTAGGCCAAATGAAAGAGTTCAAGTTAGCTCAAATGTGTCTTCCCTATTTAAGCCTCAAATTTTGGTAAAATGCCAAGACCCCGGATCCTTCACTATCCCTTGCACTATAGGTAAAGTTACTTTAGGCGGAGTTTTGTTAGATCTAGGGGCAACTATTAATGTTACGCCTAAGTCCGTTTACACTTCATTAGGAGTTAAGACTCTAAAGTCTACAATTATAGTACTCCAATTGGCTGATAGGTCTATTAGGCATCCTGTGGGCATTATAGAGGATAGTTTGGTCCAAGTAAAGGGTTTGGTCTTTCCTACTGATTTTTATATCCTTGACACATCTTCTGAACTTATTCATGATGCCACACTGATTCTTGGGAGACTTTTCTTAAGGACTACTAGCACCATGATTAGCATGAAAGAAGGCATAATCATAATGGAAGTAGCTAATTAAAAAGTGTGTTTTAATATGTATGAAGCAATGAAACATCCTTATCAAGATTACTCACTTTTGGGTGTTAAAATGATTGATATTGTTGTTGATGATACCTGCTCTGAATTTGAATTCCAAGATGATACCTTTAGCTCTGCACTATATCCACTTGATTCTTCTATTGTTAGTGATAAGCCCTTTAGAGAAAGGTTTTTTGTTAACATTATAGGTGAATATGGAATTGTGGAGACTGACATCGACGTGGCAATTGATGAAGTTGTTTTACGATAATATGTCCATCTGTCGAAGGCTCACCAGGAGAATTAGGAACCTCTGTAAAACTAAGGTTGTTTCTTTCCTTCACTTATTTACTTACTCTTGCTCTATGACTGATTATGACATTGTCGAATGCATTAGTTTGTTGACTAAGTATGGGGGAGAAACTGTTGGGCCCCAAAAAAATTTTATTGATGTTATCAAGTATGAATTGTCCTGATTGTGTGATTTATTGCTTAGTTTGATTAATTTGGGAGTATTAAGGGAAAATTTAGATTAATTGGAGTATAATGTGGTGTAAGTGAGAGTGAAAGAGTAAAAATATATGAGGGCATAATGGGAAGATCACTTAAGTTGGAGAGGTTAAGGCCTTACATGGAGGGGTAAAATGGTCCTTGTCCATTCCATTATGCTCAAGTGAAAGTATTATAAAGAAGGAAAGGGAAAGTGAAAAGAAGAAAGAGGGAGAGTGTCGTGGAGCTTAAGGGAGAAGAAGAGAAAATAGGGCTTTGCAATTATGGAGGATTTCAACATAATTGAAGCATTTTCTGGTAAGTTTAAGCTTCTTTTCTTCTTGTTTGGGTTGGATGGAACCCTAGAATAGTTTAGAATGTGTAGGTTTCGGTTGATTAGAAGTTTATGGGAAAAAAATGGTTAAAATTATTTGGGTTGATGATCTTGTTGTGTTTGTGACTAATTTTAAGGTTGTAATGAGTTTAGAACTGAAGTATAAGGCATGACTTAAGGTTTAGATGTGTTGTATTTGCAAAATGGGAGGATTGTGGATCAAGAATGTGGGAAAAATCAGGTTCGGGCGAGTTTCTGGGCTCGCACGTCGCGACGTGCTCATGTGAACGCCGCGGTGTACGAGGGTGTGCATGCCGCGGTGCACAAAAATTTGCACGCCACGGCGCTCACAATCCGTTCGCTGCGGCAAGCACAGCCTTCGCCACGGCGAGCTCTAGCTTTTCGCACAGATAAATTTTGGTATTTTGGGCATAACTTTTGCTGTAGATGTCCAAATGAGGTGATTTTTGATTCATTGTGAACTAGAGCCATAGGGCTACAGGTTTTATAAAGAAAGGAAGTTTGGAATCAGCCTCTAAAGATCTAAAAATTTGAATGGAAGTCGAGTATAGATTTTAGTGTTAGCATTTTTTATTTTCCAAGCTTTATTAATTTCGTTTGAATGTTGTTTGATTGAGAACTTGGTTTGTTATAAGAAACCAAGCCGACCTAATCCAATCGCAGGAGGAAGGACAACATTGAGCTTGGATTATCAAGCGATATTAGGTGGGTTATTTATAGTTGTTGTGTGTATAGGCAAATTGTCTTGCTTGCTTGCATGTGTGTGTGGCTTTGAAATTATTGACAATATCTTGTGATTGTGATTATTGTAATGCCTTGAAAAACATTATGGCATTTTTGTATGAATGAAAAGATGAAGAAACATGATGATCATGAAAAGTATGAAAGCTTTTGATAAAATGATTTGAGCATGAAACAAATGAATATGTGCTTTGTTTAGGCGAGAGAGGAACGTTTCGTTAGTCACGTGCACGTCGACGTGTAGCCTTCTCCCGGCTGCCCACTTGAGGCCACGAGATCCTGAGAAATCGGACTCGTTTTGTTCACGGTATAAACTTCAATTTATCTGTTTTCTTCCATGGAACTCTCGAGCCATTTTTTGTGCATTTCATTATTGATTTGTTGGGTATGATACATAATAAATTGTTATGTTATGAAAAAGAAATTGCATGACATATTCTTGTGATGGCTATAAGATTGTGAATAAATTTTTAAGTGTTGACTTGCTATATACTTGTGTATATATATGCTTAAATGTGTGGCTCGTTGCCAATGGCTATAAATGTATAAGTCACTGAGCTTCGTAGCTCACCCTATTACCTCCCACTCCTCAGGTGTAGAACGAGAAGATCGTTGATCCTTGCAAGGCATCGGAAACTCCAAGATAGTTAGAAGCTTTTGTACTAAGTTAGTGCTTTTGGTTAGCTTTTCAAGCATATCAACATTGAGCATCCTAATGTATTTTGATTTAAGCTTTGATATGTATTGTGCTATGTTATGAATGTTTGTTCAATCTCTTTGAATTGTATTGACATGACGAATTGAAGTTCCTTTGTTTATGGGTGTGTTTAACTTTTAGTTAGATTGAATGTGTATGTGTTAGAATGTATGAGTGAGTTTGGAAAATTGAAAATGTTGGGAACGGGTTTCGATTTTTGGGGAGCTCACCGAGGCGAGCTAGTCTTTCTCCGCGGCGCATCCCTTGGGAATTCTCCGAGGCGTAATGTTGGCCGTTCGCCGCGGCGAACCATCTCTGTGAGGCGCTCGCTGCAGCGAGCATTCTGTTGCCGCGGCGAGTCCTCCTTTTTCCGCTGCTGTTCCTTTATTCTTGAATGTTTTCGATTTCTCCTTCACGCGTTCCTTACTCGAGACCCCGAGCAGTCACCTCGGGATAGGAAACGGGACCCAAGCTCAACAAGATAGATGATGACTTATGTGACTGTATAAGATTAGACACGCCCGTGTTCCTATCATACACATTCATGTGTACAAATTGTGTAAGTAACTGAAAACTTGTATGGGTGGATGGAAAGAGTCAAAGGGGCACACAACAATGTGGAAACATATATGCTCATATCATAAGTGTACATGACCGTGTAAATGGATTGTGTCACTAACTAAGATCGTTTATCTTCATGATTCCTGAAATATGGCTGGGACAAGGTCACCTATATGGTCGTTCAATTAACAGTTTCCAAAAGTTTTAATATGAAACGAGAAATGATGAGATTCATTGATATAAGTGAAAAGAACACCAAAAAATGAAAAGAAAGAAAGTGAGAGTGAGCTAAGAAGTCTTTCTCATTCTATAATTGATAATTTTTCCAACAAAATGTCTTTTTAGAGTGTTTGTTTTAGGATTAGATTGAGAGTGTTGTACATTTTGGAATCTCAATCTTTAATCAATTTATTTTTAAGATTGAGCATCTTAAGATTAATATTTTTAACAAAAGGTAATTTTACATTAATGAAATAAGTCAATTATAGTAAGTCATTCAATGGAAAATAACCTAACCTACACCATGTGTCTAGAAATCACTACATCCATATCCAACTTTTTTAGGAAAGTTAGATCTGGAATGTATAATTTCCAAGGTTTAAGAGAGTTAAATTCTCCAAGAAGTCATTAGCCTCCTGCTACATTCTTTTTTCACATGTTTTATAATGAGCTACTCCCTTATGCTTGTTATTGTTGACTCTATAAGGGTGCTTAACCTCTAAATTTTCTTACAAATTTTCTATATTTTCTTTCTATTCAAACCTGTTAAAAACAAGATGTTATTGCTATCATGTAGACCTTCTTATCTTGCTCATAACTAGGCATTTGTATTACCCTTTGTATGATGTCTAATAACCTACTATGCGAGGGAATATATGTACATAAAGAAGAAATCCTTTGCCACACAACATTAGAGAAAATGAAGTTAAAAATAGATGGTATTTGTTCTCTTCCTCCAAGCTGAATAATACATAAAATTTATTTGTAGATAGGAACTTTAATCTATCCATTGTCTTGAGTCTGTTCAACATAGCTAGCCAAAGCAAGAAGCTAGTATTTGGTTTGAGAGTTTTGCTCCTCGCCGTCTTGCACCACTCTACTTTTATAACTAAACCAAAAAAATCCTTGTTTTTACTATTAGTAATTTATATAACATGTAATCCATACCAGAGATAGACATTCCGATCTCTAGTGTTCAAATATTAAGGAATTGATAAGCTTATAATGAAATCTAGAGGTACGAACCAATTATCATTCTCAATTATCTCTTAAACTTTTGTTTTTTTTTATTATTTGGCTAGTGAATTCCTTGCCAAACTATTATGAATAAGAGCTCCTTAACAACTCCAATTATCATACAATAATGATATCATGTTGCCTATCCTAATTTTGCATGTAACTTATTGATGCATCTTGTCCCTCAATTTGAGAATTTGATTAAATAACCATAAATAACTTTCTTCAGGATTCAAATCCAACAAACTACTTCCTTTAAGAATGTAATTGTGTATCCATTTAATCCAGAATGATTCTTTTTCACCTAAAATTCTCCAAAATCCTTTTCAGTATAAGGAATATGTTACTCCTACTAACTATTTCCAATCCCAACCCTTTTGCTTCCTTTAATTAATAGATATCTTTCAAACTGATTTTTTATAACCCTTTTTTTCTCTCCCCCTTTGCCTATAGGAACTGCTTCATCATGCTTTCCATTGTTTTAATAAGCCCTTTTGATAATAAGATATGAGAGCACCAAGAAGTTTGCATTGACACAATGACATACTTCAGTAGTTGGATTTTCCCTCCATAAGATAAAAGTATTTGTCCATGACCTTTACTTTTTTTTAACTTTCTCAAGAAGAGGCAGACATACTCTATATATTATTCTTTTCTAAGAGATTGTAATTCCCAAATACAAAAGAGGGGATTCCTATTTTGTTATACCAATGAATTGAGTCAATATGAATAAAAGCTGAGCTACCCTATTTGACAAAATATAGTAGTCTTTTTTGCAGATTCATACTTAACCTAGATAACTCTTAAATCTTTATAAAGTGCTTATTAGTATTGAAACTAAATGTGCATCAACTTTTCTCAGTAATACAAGGTCATCTGTAAGACATAAACTTATTAGATAAAACAATTTACACCTAGAGTGTAAGACATAAAGATTTTTTGTTTTAGCAATTATGTCAGAATTAAGAATAGGTAAAGGGAAAGGGGCCTTTGAAGATTTCTATTAGACTTCCATTAATTAGAATTCCAAAAGAAATAGTGGTGATGCAAACTTGGATCTATTTGATAAACATTTAAGGAAATTTTAGGACTTCTAAACTCTATAAGATGAAATTCTAGTTGACACTATCGAAAGGTTTATGAATATCCACTTTAACTGCACAATTATATAGAGTATTACTTTTTGTATATCCTTTCAAAAGCTCCTGTAAGATTAGGATATTATCACCAATATGCCTATTATTCAAGAATACCCTTTAGTTGTCACTAATTATGAATTTCATGACAACTTTTAACCTATTTGCAATGACTTTAGCCATGATCTTGTAGATGAAATTAGTGCCAGAAATAGGTCTGAAATCACTCAAGGAGACAGGGTTAGGAATCTTAGGAATTAAGCACCAATAAGTTTTGTTAATCTCTTTCAACAAAGCTCCCTTTTTGAAAAATTCATGCACAACTTCCTTAGTGAATTTCCTTGCTTTAACCCATGTTTTATGCAAAATTTTCCGATTCAAACCACCTGGGCCAAGAGCCTTTCAACCATTTATTTTGAAAACATCTTCTATTTCATGATATGTGACAGGTCTAATAAGATTAAAAGCTTTTGTTTCAAGTATTCTTACAGACATAATTTTTTTAGGGTCCTCCATAAAAGATCTGGTATTCCTCTTAGTTCCCTAATTTTTTTTGAAAAAAATACAAAACTTCTTTACCAATCTCTTCTTGTCCAAAAATAACTTCACCATAAACAAATTTTATAGAGTGTATTATGATAGTATTTCTTCCTGTCGACACTGCAATGAAGAAAAACTTTATACATCTATCTTCATCCTTAATCCAATTGACTCCATCTCTCTAATATATCAATGAACAATGATTATCCACTACTTGTAGATAGTGTTTAATAGCTGTCTTTTCCTTATTTGACAGATTCCCATTATTAGGATTTGTTGCTAGCATGTTTTAAACTGAGGAGAGTCTATTTCTAGCTTCCTCAATCTCCTTTTTTTATTCTTCCATTATCTTGCATTCAACAACTTTAATTCATGTTTAATAACTTTGAGCTTTTGTAGGTCCATATTGTAATTTAGCATATTGTAATATCCGTCTATCTTAAACCTATAAATAGTGATATTGAAATCACCACTGCTCTTCTCAGTGAACCCTAAATTTCAGATCTTGGAAAAGTTGTATTAAAACCATAAAAAGGTAACAAAAGCAGTGGAATTCTCCATTTTAAATTTCAATTTTGAGTGAATAAACTTCCCATTTTCTTCCAAGGGTTTCACTTCCACTAGTTCCCATCATAAATAATAATAATTCTTCTATAAGCATTACATTGGTGATTTGCGATCATTTTCCATTGAGTACCAAAATAACTCAACATATTTATTTTTTCTTTTTTAGTTTTATTTTCTGGCAGGAAAAATAACAAAAGCTTTTCCTTTTACACAATATCCTTTAAAGAAATGAGCTTTAATGGGCTATTTATACCTTTAACATTCTATGCCAGGATGGTCATGTAACAATGCCTGTACCTTTGGAGCCTTTTCTATTGCTCCTGTTACTTCTTCTAGATTGAACTTTCTCAAAATTCTCTTCTTGATAATTACCTTACTATTGATCTTCCTTCTGCTGAATTAGGTCTGGCATTGATACCTTTTGCACATTCTCAATCTTTTTGTACTAAGGACTATTCTATACTTCAATACTACTATCATTCTCTGGAGTCACTATCAGTTCTTTTGCTTCCAATCTCACACTATTTTCTTATGGACCAATTACCTCCAACCCCATCAATTCCTATAGTAACCTTTTTTTAAGAACTTTCCCAGTTGGTTTCCACTCTTTTCCTTGAGCTTCCAAGGAGGGTCTCCACTGATAAGTAACCAAGACTTTGTCCTCCCTAAGGGAATTCCCATCTGCCAACCTCAAAATAAGAATAGAATCCTTCATTTCCTTAGAAATGTCCATGCTCATATATAATCTACCAAATCCTACTCTTTTCCTCAAGGCACTATTTCATTCATGCATATAGGATCTCTTAATTAACTAGCTAACATACTTAAACCCTTTGTAGTCCAATATTCCAATAGAATGTTGTGTGTATTCACCCATAAAGGTATTTTTTTATTTCTATCTTCTAAAGTTCCATACATGGTTGCTAGTTATGAAGGAAAAGAGGATGCTATGAACTATGCCATAGTCTTTCTTCTATTACCTTTTGAGATTCAATTTTTGAGCTGAAAGTGAATATTAAGGGGTCGTTTGGTTCCACTTTTGTTTTTCTTTTGTTGTTTTTGGTTTGGTTTCTGTTTCCTGTTTTTTG
>JANIHY010000004.1:22601637-22611928 GCA_027479065.1 Erythroxylum brevipes | reverse complement strand
GTTTACAAGACTTTGAATCATGCATGTTATGTGGGTTTGTGGTAGTCCCAAGAACCGTCACGTGCACGTTGACCATGGACAGGCTTCTCCCTCCTGCCTGCTAGTGGCACGGAGTTCCCCTCAAGGACTCCATCTACGACTACACAGGACCATTTTGATGGAAATGTGTAGTACGTCATGAACCCAGGCTAACCCAAACCATTATGCTATGCTTATGTGTTTACGATTTGTTAGCATGTTTCATGCATTCATGTTTTGAATTCTACTCATGAATTGTTTAAGATCAAGCATTTCGAGATAATGACGTTTACATGCACAATTGCTATTATTTCAATAAGTGCCACGACAATGAGTTATTTTTGAATAGTTTTGCTTATTGCTATATTATAAATGTGTTCCCACGAGCTTTATAGCTCACCCCCTCTATCTTCCCCCATTCAGGTGACGAGCAAGAGACCGAGTGAGTCACGAGTTATGGCAACACTCCATTTTGTCATGTTTACATATTTTCAAGTTTAACTTTTGGAAGTCAAGGCTTTAGTTACATTTCAAGTTTTATTGGTTCAAGTGTATTTTGTATTTTTGGCTCTTGAACTCAAAGGATGTAATTTGGTTTGAAATGTTATTAAAGCTTTGTAAAACTCATCTTTTGGTCATCAATGAGATATGGATGTTTTTGTTCCAAATCTTTCGCATTGAATCATTTAAAAGATTGCTTGAGTGTATGCTGTTGAGTTTTGGGTTGGGTTATTTTAATAAAATGAGAGAAAGTTTTAAATTTGGTTTCTGTGGGCCAAAAGGGGCTTTTGTCGTGACGAGGCCGTCTGCTCGCCGTGGCGAAGCTACATACGTGGGTTCACAGCAGCGAGAGTTCCTTTGCTCGCCGCAGAGAGTGTTCATTCGCTCGCTGCAGCGAGGGCTCGATCGCTCGCCACGGCATAACTACCCGAGAGGTTTCACTGCAGCGAAACATTACACGTCGCGGCGACACCCGCCTTTGCTTCTGAGGGCTTTCTTTCTTCTAGTTTTTCAACTTCAAGGCCTCCCCACAAGCACCAAGCACCGCGCTTCCATGTCCGATGTTGGGCTCCGAAAACGGGGTCCAACAATCTGTAAGCGGATGATCTGGGTTATTACAGGTGGTATTAGAGTCGATACCCGAACCGTTGTGCCAACTAAGTTAGACCCCAAAGAGGATTGGGCCCTATGGGGGTGGAGAATGTGAGATTCTACATTGGTAAAAGAGGGGAACGAAGTACGCCTTATAAAGGTACAGATACCTCTCCCTAACAGACGCATTTTTCATGGCCTAATGCACCAAATCTCTTCAGAACTTCGAGGTTAAATGTGCTTGGGTGAGAGTAGTAGTAGGATGGGTGACCTACTGGGAAGGCCTCAGGAAAAGCAAAACCGTGAGAGCTTGGCTGGGTCAAGGCCCAAAGCGGACAATATCTATATGCAGGTATTCTGGGCTGTTACAAGTGGTATCAGAGCCAGTACATGAACCGTTGTGCCAGCTAGGCTGGACCCCAAAGAAGGTTGAGCCCTAAGGGGGTGGAAAGTGTGAGATTCCACATCAGTTAGAGAGGGGAACGAAGTACGCCTTATAAGGGTACAGATACCTCTCCCTTACAGACGCGTTTTCCATGGCCTAACGCACAGGATCCCATCAGAACTCCGAGGTTAAACATGCTCGGGTGATAGTAGTTCTAGGATGAGTGACCTCTTGGAAAGGCTTCGGAAAAAGCAAAACCGTGAGGGCTTGACTGAACCAAGGCCCAAAGCGGACAATATCTGTAAGCGGGTGATCTAGGTTGTTACATTATCCATATAGATCTCTTCATTTATTTCTTTATTAAGAAATGTCGTTTTTACATACATTTGGAACAAATCCAAATCTAAGTGTGCAATAATAGCTAGGATAAGGAAAAAAACACAAATCTCACTACAGAAGAAAATGTCTCATCATAGTCCACACCCTCCTTTTGGGTGTAACCTTTCACTACTAATCGAGCCTTATACTTATCAATTGATCCATCTGCCCTGCACTTAATCTTTAAGACCCACTTGTTTCCAATGGTTTTGCGCCCAATAGGTAGATCGACTAAGTCCCACATATCATTCTTAGCCATGGTTCCATCTCGTCTTCCATTGCTACAAGCCACTTACTTGAATATGGTGATTTCATTACTTCTTCAAATGAAGAAGGCTTATTAGCATCAACAAAAATGCTCAAGAGGACCCACCTTCTATTTCAAAGGGTCTACAAAGAACATTTTCATGTTGGCTCCTATGCAATTATGGAGACTGAGACTCAGGTTCTATGCGCCCACTGACCTCAATAGTCATCGGAATAGATTGTGAATCCAAATCCATTTAGAGCACGTCATCTTGTTGTTCCTCTAACTTATAAAGCTTAAGAATTTGTTTGATCTTACTAATACTAGGGAAATTATCCTCCAAAAAATCCACTTCTCGGGACTCAACCTTAGTGAGCCCTCCATAATGTTCACCATATGTCATATAATATTTAGATTGCTCACAATATCTAATAAACACACATTTATTAGCACTAGGACCTAACTTCCTAAGCTTATGAGAAGAATGGTGAACATAACCAACAGATCCTCATGGCTTTAAGCCTTCCAAATTAGACTTATCTCCATTCCATAACTCATATGGAGTAGTCGGGACAAACTTAGTAGGCACTCTGTTAAGGATATATGTTGTAGTCACAAGGTCATCCCCCCAAAACTTAATCAAGAGGTTAGCTTGAGCCATCATTGGCCTAACTATGTCCAACAGAGTTTGATTCCTTCTCTCTATAACCCCATTTTATTGTAGAGTTTGAGGAATCGTTAACTGTCGGTGTATTCCCTTATTCTCACAAAATTCTCTAAATTAAACAAAGAGATACTCTCAAACTCTGTCAGTACAAAGAGCCTTAATGCTCCTCTCTTTTTTTATTCTCAACCTTAGCTACAAAACATTTGAAACAATAAAAAGCTTCTAAGCGGTGAGACAATAGAAATACTAAGCCATATCGTGAAAAATCATCTATGAATGTGATAATGTAAGTCGTGCCATTATGTGCTCTCACATTTATGGGCCTACAAATATCATAGATAATCAACTCTAAAGGATGTGAAGCTCTCTTAGCTTTACCAAAAAGCTTTCTACTAGCTTTCCTAGCGAGATAAGGCTCACAAGTAGGAAGACTCACTTTGCCAAGAGAACCCAATACTCCTTCTATAGCCAATCTGGACATTCTATCTACAAATCATGCACGACTGCAGGTCATGTGTTTTTTCGGTCTCGTATCTACAATCCACCAATCATGGAGTGAATGAGTGAAAAATGCATGTGTGCAAACAAAGGCACGTATAAAAGAAGATAAGTAAGGACAAACCTCACAAGGTTTAGTATACTCCTAAGTAAAGTGTCCCTTCTTTCTACAATTAAAGCACATGAGTTTAGACTTATCCTTCTTACCCCTATGCTTGCCTTTAAGGGGTTTAGCGACTTGCCCTTCTTGAGGCCCTTGGGTCTTAGCTTTTCCCTTCTTATGCTTACAACCATCACCTTTTCACCGATTTTATGCAACTAAAGTAACGACACTACGGTTTGCATTTCTACGCTCTGCCTTTAACTCCAAATGGTGGGAAATGTCATCAAAGGTCTTAATGGCCTCATTATAAGTAAGGAACAACTTCACTTGTCCCTAAAAGGACTTGCGAAGTGACCTAATGATAGTTAGAACTTGTTGCTCATATGTCAGATCATAACATGCTGCCTTCATTTCTCGAATTATGGAAGACATCAGCCTAAGATATTCAGTCATGCTATGCTTAGGGTCCATCATGTATTGATTGATCCTAAACATTAAGGCATGATGCCTTATGGTTGTTTTCCCTTATATTTTAGGTGAAATTATTCTCACATCTCTATGGCCATTGTGTTCTCGAGGCCCTTGGGTCTTAACTTTTCCCTTCTTATGCTTACAACCATCACCTTTGCACACATTTTATGCAACTAAAGCAATGACACTACGGTTTGCATTTCTACGCTCTGCCTTAAACTCCAAATGGTGGGAAATGTCATCAAAGGTCTTAATGACCTCATTATAAGTAAGGACTAGCCTCACTTATCCCTACGAAGACTTGGGAAGTGACCTAATGACAGTTAGAACCTGTTGCTCATATGTCAAATCATAACACGCTGCCTTCATTTCTCAAATTATGGAAGACATCACCCTAAGATGTTTAGTCATGCTATGCTTAGGGTCCATCATGCATTGATTGATCCTAAGCATTAAGGTATGAAGCCTTGTGGCTATTGTCCCCTATATTTTAGGTGAAATAATCATCACATCTCTATGGCCATTATGCTCTCAAACTGCCCAATAAGGTTATCTTGCATGTAAGCTAACAACATAAAACGCGCACTTCTATCCTTCTCTTATCAAAGGGTATAAGCCTCATGATCACGGCGATGTTGGGCTGAATTCCCAGTCTTGGGTGGGCTCATATTGATGATTAGATGGTCGAGCAACTCATGCTCATTAAGAAGGTGCTTAATCTTCCCATGCTAAATGTCATAGTTTTTACCATCAAGTTTCTCTTCCTTGGTTATCTCAATAATCAAAACTCTTAGTTGTCATTTCACTACAACATTGCACAAGTTTAATTAAGGCATATATCTATCTATGCTAATCTCACAGTTCGAAAATTTTGCAAACTTGCTAGTAACCATAACTAATAACATTAGCGATGTTAAGCGCCTAATTGTATTTATCCCAATGATCAATTTTAATTTAATTTATGTCCATTGGCATTAATTAATAATTATTCACATAGGCAAATAATTAACCAATTTATTACTAACGTAAATAATAGTCAATTAACACATAAATGAAATAAATAATAAAATGCAACTCATAACATATATGAAATGTAGATTAAATTCATGAATATACACAATTATCAAGCATGAAAACCCAAGTTAATAGCCCAAAAATTATTTCACTTATGTAATTAAGTAAAATTTCAAATTAGGCTAGCAAATAACTCAAAATTTGAAAATTTTTAATAAATCACAAAGGGATAAAATGGTAATTTTGACCACACAGTTTAAAAGACCATGACAAAAGGAGTCCCTAACAAAAATTCAGGCCGCAATGGCCCTCTAGGGTGGCCCCATGCACCCCACGTGCTGCCAGTAAGCGTGTGAGATGTGATTGTGTGACTGCAATAGCTCTTGTGCCACATGCCCACTCTTTGGTGACCATGCACCACCTTAAGCAGTCATTCTAGTCCTATTCGACGTGGTTTTGGACTCACAGGTACATGTGGACAACGTTGGTGGGGTCAAAACTGGGATTTATGTCATCAGTGAAGTGCACCTCCCACTGAGGGCATGTGGAATTGCGAATGAACACATTCACATTAAACCTATATTTTTCAGAAATTCTAATATTTCATGGCCACAATGCCCACTTCAGACTATCGTTTCTCACTTATTTTAATTTCGATTTAGCATATAATATACTATTGAAAAGATAATATGACAAGGAATATATCCGTACCTATATCTCATGCAAAACAATACCATAATAGGTCAAAAAATGGACCTAAACTTTTGGGAAACACATGCATGAATTGAAAATTCATCATGCCATATTCCACTCAATTCAAAGATGTTTTTTACCAAATTTTAGGCACAAGTTTTTGACATTATAAGGAACATATGCATGCCAAAATTTCAAGCTAAAACGAAGCACACAAAAATTTGACATATATGGTAATGTTACATTATTTTAGCGTATATGACATCTAATTCTCATTTGAAATAATTTTAAGGACAAAAGTAAGCTATATATGCTCTGATACTAATGAAAGAAGGTACGATGAGACCCTAACTCTAATACGACAAGTCTCTCTGAACCTTGTGCTTTATTTATAAGTCCACCTTGTGTTTCAATGTAGCTCAAATTTGCCGCATCTTTATGTTGTGAGCATCTATTAGAGTTTCTTACAGTAATTCACACCCCAAACCCCAAGTCTCTAATTAAACTACCCTCCATGTTTACACGCATCTTCGTTTATTGTTTAAAGTTTGTTCCCCCAACGAAACACAAAAAATAATGATGTGACGTTTGTAAAATGTAAATGATGGTTAATTCTTTATAGTGTGCAAGTACGCCTTCTCTTTAAAATACGTATATACACATATTGATATTGCAAAAAAGTAATAATAGTTTGCATTTATTAATTATTCTTCTTAGTATATTTGAATCATAGTCGTATTAGATCACAAGTAATGATAAATTGATAATCATTTTACGTGATGTCACATAACAACAACTGTAATTCCGTGAGTGTACTGTTTGCGGCAGCCTTCACTCAAGGACTGAACAAGGAACCTCCTCCCCTTTGAATTAATTAATCGTAGTGAGGAAGGTTGCCTCACCCGCAGCCGCAGGAAAAGGATTCTAAAGTTTGAAGAAAGAACAAACACATCTTAACACTCATCTTTATACGGCCGCCAAGTTTAAAAAGCAATTAGGGAAATACGCGCTCGACAAGGGGATATTGTATTCTAATATTTTTGGCTCAACAGTGTATATCTATATATTATATATTGTAAAATTATCCATCCTCCTAATTTTATGTAATAGAACTCATGGGAGAGTATAGACAACTATCGTCATGTTAACAGTAACACAACTGAAGAAGCATTAGCAGGTTTTTTTTTTAATTGTAAAAACGAGACGTAAGTCCAGAAAAGAAAATTACAGGATAGTACTATGAGATAAAGCAACCCTAATAGCATCAGCAAACAGAAGCGAAGACATCTCTTGAATAACATCACTAAACCAGTGTACTCTGATGGGCAGACAAGTGATATAGTTAGCAATCCAATTCGCACAACGATTGCTTTCCCAGAAGACATGACTTACACGTACTACCCAATGTCTGGATAGCAACTCTTGGATGGCCGGAATCAGCATATTAACTACCGGGTGTTGGTCACCAGTAAGATTGGTCATAACCAGCGCAGAATCAATGGTCAGTTTGACGTGGGAATAACCAGAAAATCACGCAAGGCGTAACCCATAATTTCGCCTGCTAGGAGAAACAAAAACCCAAATTTGCGCCAAATCTAACCAACCAACGGCCACCCGCATTCCGAATTAGTCTACCGGCAGTGGCCAGTAGAAGCATTAGCAGTTTGAGAATGCTATTTCTAACACATTGGTATAAAATAAAAATGATACGATGAAGACAACGAGGGGTGGATCAGACCTCTTTGGAGAGGAGAGCCTTAAGTAAGGAATCTGGACTAATTGGTCCAGATTCCTCACTTAAGGCTCTTATCTCCAAGGAGGTCTTGAGTTCGAGTCACACCAAATGAGAGGAAATAGGCATGTTTCCTATTGATGATCCTCTAGCCCCCTGGGCAAAGCTCCTTGATCGGATCAATTACGGACGCCTCGCTTTCAGCGGGAGTGTGAGAGTTGGAGCTGCTAGGGAACCTGGGGCCTGATGGGAACCTGATGCTGAGCAGAGGGAAGCCAGTGATCAATAATCAGCTGAACAATCTAGAGTGTGTGAAGACTCCTTGTGCGCAGAAGTGTACAGGTTACGTAGAAACCTGAGGGATCTTAGGGTTCCAGATTTACATCCTCTAAGCTCTTGGGGTGGGATCGTAGCTACTTAGAATGTTGTGAATGGATCCACAGCACCACAATCACAGGCCACTGAGAAGGATGATCATTCAAGCTCACAGGTCCTGAGAAGGAGTTCGAGAGCCAGGCGTGATTCTAGTAGGTTGCACGGATATATGTGGAATGCCACGTCAGAAGGAGCATAACGAACTCAAGCTCACCTCTGAGTCATTATTGGGAAGGAATTACCAGAATATGGTTATGTCATGATTATTGAATATCTGTTCTCTCTCATCCCTGCATTATCTCTATTTCTCATCTCCCTTCTTGGAACGATTACTCATACAATTTATACTTGTATTTCCTTACAATCAATACAACAATTTCCAGTATTCAGTTGTTAATTTGCCCTCCTGCTGTGCTGTTTCATTACTTCCTCTTTATGATAACTGTTTATTACATTGGTGCTTTCATTAACCCTCTATAGAGATGGTAGAGCATCAAACACGTTCCAAAAGTCTGGATGATAGCGTGAAGGCCATTGCTGATGCACAATTCACATTGCGTCACGATGTGGATCGTTTGACGTCGGCATTTGATGATCAGAAACGGCTTCTTCAAGAAGTGGTGGGTCAGTTGTCGGCTCTGACTTCGCACAAAAAGGTGGATGATGGCACTCCGTCCTATTCACATGAAGCTTCTTCTTCTTTGGACGAACCGGGTTTCAGTTCCCTTGGCCGACATAAACTTGCTCCGGTTCAGATGGCTCGTTTCGCGGGTGTGAATCCGGATCGTTGGGTCATGCAAGCTGATCGCTATTTTGATTTCTATCAAATTCCGTTGGAAGATCGTGTCACCATTTCTTCTTTCTATTTTGATGACGCTGCCGCCAACTGGTATGCTGGATGCACCGTAATCGTCAGCTCCATGGGTGGACGACGTTTACAACGGCGGTTCTCCAACGTTTCCGCCCACGTGATCTTGAAGAACCTGAAGGTTTGCTTGCTAAGCTTCACCAGATTTCTTCCGTCAGCCACTATCAATCCCAATTTGAAGCCATTACCAACCGCACTATGCATCTGCCAGCCCATTTCTTAGTGCACTGTTTCATTTCGGGTTTGCGGCCCGACATCAAGCATTCTGTCTTAGTCCATAAGCCTAGCTCCTTGGCAGAGGGCATGAGTTTGGCCCAGCTTCATGAACAAAGGATCCATCTGGAGAAGGGACTCTTCAAGCCAGCCTTAGGTCTTTCGAAATTGCTGCTCCCAACTCCCAAGACTTCCGCTGCTACTTCCCTTGCGCCGGCGACAGCCACGTTGCCCAGTGGAACTCGCGTTCCTTTCCGCCGGCTTACTCCATCGGAGGCAGCTCAGAGGCGTGCCAAAGGTTTGTGTTATCATTGCGATGATAAGTACACCTGGGATCATCGGTGTAAACAAAAACCCCAGTTATTACTGTTAGAAGAGGATCCAGATCCACCATCTGGGATCGATCCGGGTCAGTTATCCCCTTTTTTCACTCCATCTGAGGACGAATCTGTGCCTATTCCGTCCGATTCGTCGACCGCACCTCACTCAGCTATCTCCTACAATGCTCTGGCCGGAGGGTGTTCAGCCTCCACTCTTCGATTTCAAGGGTTGGTTCATGGCCAGCCGGTTCAGGTTTTGCTTGATGGGGGTAGTACCCACAATTTCGTTCAAACGAGAGTGGCCAAACATTTAAATCTGGACATTATTCACACTCCCCAGTTTTCGGTGTTAGTGGGTAGTGGAGAATGCTTACTTTGTACTGGAATGGTTAAGCAAGTCCCCTTGAGTATTCAAGGCCATGAAATTGCTGTTGATTTTTTTGTTTTGCCCATACAGGGATGGGATATGGTTCTGGGCGTAGCTTGGTTATCAACTCTTGGGCCAGTCATGATGGACTACAGTGCTTCTGTATTCGAATTTAATTACCAGGGTTGGCAAATACAGTGGAATGGTGAAGCTCCTCTGTCGGCTCAATCAGTGCAGTTCAATGGGTTGTGACGTATGCATCAGATCAATGCCATAGCAGAGTATTTTCGGCTGGAAGTAGTTTATCCCCAGGCGGGTTGTGCTGCCCCCACTCATACTGACATTGAGAATGTATTGCAGGCAATTCCAGAAGCCTTTATTAAACCACTAGGACTACCTCCCTCACAAGATTGTGATCATCGTATCCACCTACTGCCTGAGCACAGTCCGGTGAACGTGCGTCCTTATCGCTACCCACATTTTCAGAAGCAAGAAATTGAGCGGCAAGTGACCGAAATGTTAAAAGAAGGCATCATTCGTCCGAGTACTGGTCCTTTTTCCTCTCCGGTCCTACTTGTCCGAAAGAAGGATGGCACTTGGCGGTTTTGCGTGGATTATCGCGCGTTGAACGCCATCACGGTAAAGGATCGGTTTCCGATTCCATCCATTGACGAGTTATTCAATGAGTTGTTTGGTGCCCGATATTTTTCTAAATTGGATTTGCTAGCTGGTTATCATCAAGTTCGGGTGAAGGTAGGAGATGAGTGTAAGACGGCGTTTCGCACACATGACGGGCATTACGAGTTTTTAGTAATGCCGTTTGGGCTTACTAATGCTCCGTCCACATTTC
>JANIHY010000004.1:22590096-22601537 GCA_027479065.1 Erythroxylum brevipes | reverse complement strand
ATTATAATTATTTACGACATTTTAAATCTATATTATTGTATATAATATTTAGATCTTTTATTAATTTATTATAAAATATAATAGAAAAATAATTGATAATTTAAAACATTGTATATAAAATATAAAATATCATTATATTAGACAAACAAAAAGAATATTCTTTGCATACAAGATTTTAATTACAAGGTTAACAATTCTTATAGAGAAAATAATAAATACAGAGACCAGTTTGTAAATTAATTTTTATTTTAGTTTAGGATATTTTGAATCAAATTTGCCTTGAAGTTTCTAACTACAACATTATTTGTTAAAGTCACAAATTTTTAAGAGATGGAGAATGACAAATTACTGAAACAGGTAAGGTAAGATCATGTCTAAAGCCAAATTCACTTCAAGAAGTTTAGTTTAACTAGGAGACTTATTCTCAACCCTATTATGTATGAATTTTGATTTTTTTTAAGGATTATCTTTGGAATGTTGATAGAAGTTAGTTTTTTAGTAGGAGAGAGGGAAAAAATGTTATACACACAATGTATTATTTTTATTTTGTCTTCTTTCTTCTATCTTTGGTGAACTATAGTATGAGTGGCTAAGTCTTAATTTTCTAATTCAAGAGAAATAAAAATATAGTTATAACCTTGGGAGGTTTTGTTCTATTTTAATTCAAGTATTTCTTGTTTCTTATTCTTTTATTTCATAAGTAATTAATATTGATTGATCTAAAAAATTAATTTGATATTGATTACTCTATTACTATCCATGAGTTCAGTGATTTGTAATTGTCATAAATGATTAGTACAAGTAGCAAGGACTTTATTTATGTATTTGCATATTTAACTTATGAGAAACAAGAAAATTAAATTAAGTAGTTATAATTATCTCAATTATTTAATTTAGTTTTAGTCTTTTTCATGAAGCTTATTAATATTATTTAACAAATATGAAATGTTATCGTACCCAATCAATTAAGGATAAGTTTTTATTTGAATGCTAGTTTGAATCAATTAATTTAGAAATTTTGAGACTTATTATGTTTGTCCTAATAGATTTCAGACTAATTGCTTGAGTTGTAAAAATTTATTCATTTTAGACCAATAATCAAAGTTAGATCTGGATGAAATCCTATCCTTGAATAAGAGATAGGTAAAATTGAATTTCTTACTTTAGTATTTAGTTGATTTATTTTGATTTCTTATTAAATTAAGTTTATCAGTTAATTAATAACAAACCCCCAATTTTATCTTTATCAATAGAAATTAAAAAAACTACCTTTTGGTTCTTTTAAGATTCGATCTGATTCTATAATTATTACAAGAGTTTAGTGAATCGGAGATTAATTTTGAAGGTTCAATGACCCATTTAGAAAGCATCCTTCTTTTTCAATTTTCATTATCAATGTTACTTTCTTAAGGTCTGTGGTATGCTTAATTTGTTAAGATGTTAGTTATGCCTTGAGCAGACCCTGCTTGCTCCTATTGTGTCTTATAGACTTCCAATCCTATAAGCTCTTTATTTTTACTTGTCTAAAATACTTAGCCCATTTCAATTCTTTAGGTTGCTTATGTTTGGTGGGCTTTCATTAATTACATAAAAAATTTATTCTTCTATTATAGTGCTTTCATATAGTAGGTTATATATTTTCGTCAAGACATATTGGACTATCTATCGAGCTTGTCAAGTCGCTAAGGCTATTTTGAAGGAATGTTGTGATAGTTTACTTAGATGGGAACTTAATTTTTTCTCGTCCTTCCAACTCCATCCTTAGGTACCACTTTTATATAAATAGAGCTTTATCTTTTATATGTCATAACCCTAAATTTTGCATCTTTAGTAGACTTGTTGGGCCCCAGATTTCTTTAATTGATGTTATTAAGTATGAATTGTGTTGATTGTATGATTTATTGTTTAGTTTGATTGAATTGAAAGTATTAATGGAAAATTAAAATTTATTTGAGTATAGTATGGTGTAAGTGGAAATGAAAGAGTAAGAATGAAGAAGGGCAAAGTGGGCAAGTCACTTAAGGTCTTAGAGTTATAAGGCTTAATGGAGGGGCAAAATGGTCTTTACCCATTCATTAAGGTTTAAGTGTAGGAAATTAGAAGAACAAGAAACCTTTGCCTTGTTTTGAGAGTGAGCATCGTGGAAGAGAGAAAGAAGAAGAGAAAAAGAGAGGAAAGGTAGGGCTTTGGGGATCCTTGAAGATTTTGAAGGAATTGAAGCATTATCAAGTAAGTATGAGCTTATTCCTTCTTATTTGGGTTAGATGAAACCCTAATATAGTTTAAAATGTGTAGGAATGGGAGTATGAGGTTTTCGAAAAATGGTTAAATCTCTTAGGGTTGATGATCTTGTTGTGTTTTGTTTGTTTTTAAGTTTGTAATGAGCCTAGAAATGAAGTTTAAGAGATGGTTTAAGGTTTAGTTGTGTTATATTTGAAAGATGGGAGGATTATGGTTGAAGAAAGTGGAAAAATCGAGTTTCGGGGGCGATTTTCGGGCTAGCACATCGCGACGTGCTCATGTTCACGACGCGGTGCGCGAAGGTGTGCATGCCGTGGTGTGCACAAGGGTGCAAGCCGCGACGCACGCATACGTGCACGCTGCAGCACACAGGCCATTTGCCGCGGCGAGCGCAGCCTTCGCCACGGCGCGCTCCAGCTTCTCGCCGCGGCAAGCGGCCAATTTCCCTGCAGCAACATGCTTTGATATTTTGGGCATAACTTTTTCTGTAGATGTCCAAATGAGGTGATTTTTAATGCGTTGTAAACTAGAGACATAGGGCTAAAAGTTTTGTGGAAAAATGAAGTTCTGAATCAGTCTTTAAGAATCTTCAATTTTGGATGGAAGTTGAGCATATAATTTTTGTTTCAGCTTTAGTTATAGTTTGAATTGTTAAAGTATGACTTTTCGATTTCTACACCAAATTGATTAGAATTTTGGTTGTTTGGTTAAGGAAATCAAGTGAGGTAAGAGGAGCAAGGGTAACAAGAGGAAAGACATTCCTAAGCAAGTTATAAGTAAGAAATTCAAGGTGGATACATGTTTATAATAGAGTAAATAAGTCACTCATTGTTTTGTTCGAATCAAGAAAGATTTAATGATTTAACTTTGCATAGTCAATGTTGCCTTAATTGCTATTGTGGAATGATTATATGTTGCTATATGATTTGTGAAGTGAATCACATGTTAATACAATACTTCTAAAACGATATAGAATGCACGAGAAGGGGGGTTGAATTGTGTATTCCCCTTTTTGAAATTGTTTCAAAAACGTTTGTTAAAGATAAATTTTTTTTACTGAATTCCAATAGGTTCTAAGTAATCAAAACTTTTGAAAAACTTTGTTTACTGTTAAGTAAAAATGAAAACTTGAATCTAAAGTAAAGATAGAGATAGAAGTAGTCGACACAAGGATTTATCCTGGTTCACCCCAAACCGTGGGCTACGTCCAGTCCTCAGAGTTCCTTCTGAGATTTTCACTATCTCTTCAACTTTACAAGTATTCTTTGATCGAGCCTCTTCAGGTCTCTACAGTCAGTATTCTTTCCCTCTTAGCCTCTACAGGCTATCTGTACTTCTTTTTCACGAATAAGTGTTTGAACACTTGTTACAGTAAAATAGCTCTCAGCTAATTTGCACAATAAGCTAGTAGATGTAATTCAGCTAACGTTTTCTAACTTTTTGTAACTTTTGCTAACTTTGGCTAACTTTGGCTAACTTTGCAATCTTCGACTTCGACCTGTATTTATAGCCTTCGTCTTCAACTGCTTCTTGATTCTTGTTTCTTGAATCTTTAAAGAAACGGTTAATCAGTTGAGTTCTCTAACTAACTCGAACTAACTCCTTCGTTTTCTTTTTGAATTTCGTATCTGCTTTTCTTCGTCTATATTTTTACGTATGTGTTTCTGCGTCTGCGTCTGTTTTACTGTTTATGTTTGCGTCTTCTTTTCTTATCGTCTACATCTGCATCTTCTTCTCTTAGCGTCTGCTTCTGCGTCTGTATGACTTCGTCTGTGTAGCTTCGTCTGTGTAACTTCGTCTGTTTGACTTCGTCTACTTTATACTTTACGTCTACGTCTGCTTTGCTTAGCGTCTGCATCTATGTTGCTTCGTATGTTTTGTTTCTTATTTTTATCAAAATTTTATCTAAGTAAAGCCATTTTGACTTAACATCTTGTGTTTCTTTTGAAAGGTAATTCAATTATGTTTGGGAACTTTGCAGTATGGCTTGTGTTTGTGGATGAAAATTTGGCTGTGTGTGTAGGAAATATTGAATGTAATCTGATTGTTCACTTGAGTGCTCCTGTTTAATTGTGTATGTTCCTGTTCAATTCTAATTTTGGGTTTCCTTTCTTTTTGTTAAATGATTCAATGGGCTGATTACACGAGTAGTAAAAACGCTGTCTTTTTACCCATCTTCGTTTCTCTCCTTCTCACGAATTCTTATCTGTTCTTTCTCGTACTGAAGCTATGAAAATGGTATATGGCTACGATTTTGTCTTCCCTTTTGCGTATTTTAGCACTAGCTTTTGGTGGTCCTAATATCGGCTTGTGATCAGAGTAATTCAGTGGTAGGATTCCCTGATCTTTTTCGTCTCCTATTCTATAGCTGTTTTATGAACTTGTCTTTCTCTTTACTTTTTCCACTCTTGTTTATCAGCTTATGTTTTTAAACTGATGATTTGAACTAAATTGCCATATTTTGTGATGGTGATGAATATGTCATTTTTTTGTGTGTTTTAGTCGTCGTCTAGTTTCGTACGGTTATTGTAAAACAAAGAAGAAGAAGAAAGTTTGCATGTTTAGAAAGTAGTTTTCTTTATTCAGCAAATTGTTTTCACGGATTGCCGTTGAATTTTATCGGGTTGTAAATATTTAGTTTGGAATTTGGCTTACTTTTTTTTTTCTTAGGTGATTCGTCAAGGCTTACTCAATCTAGCTAGGCCTCGAAGTGACATGTTAGTTATCTCGTAAAGCATTATACTTGTCTATGTAATTCATATTTTTGGCTGAAAGTTTAACTTCTAGATTATGTTGCTTGAATTTTGAAGGTTGTAAGACCCCAGAGTGTAGTCGTCATGTGCTAAAGAAACTGCTTATTGGTTGCTGACATTTGATTTGACTAGAGCTCATGATATTAAAGAATCTGTTGAGCCAAGTCAAGAGAGGATAGTTGAGTCATGGGTTATATTTGTGATTTTTGTGGGGATCAAAGGTCCGTGGTCTATTGCCGTTCCGATGCCGCATGCTTATGTTTGTCTTGTGATCGGAATGTCCACTCCGCTAATGCATTGTCCAAACGCCACTCTCGAACTCTCTTGTGTGAAAGATGCAATTCTCAGCCTGCCTTTGTTAGATGTGCTGCAGAAAGGATATCTCTTTGTCAAAACTGTGATTGGATGTGCCACAACACCTCAACAACAGCTTCTTTGCATAAAAGACAAACAATCAGTTGTTACTCTGGTTGTCCCTCCGTGTCTGAGCTTTCTTCATTATGGTCATTTGTGTTAGGCTTCCCTTCCTCTGGTGAATCTACTTGCCAAACGGAGTTGGCGTTGATTAGTGTGATCGAGAATAATGGCAAACATACTTGGGGTCCTCCTGAGAATACTACAAGCCAAAATGTTTCTGACATAATTGAGTTCAATAGTACCAGTGAAATGGGTATATCAAGTGCGTTGGTTGGCGATTCTTCTATACGTGAATTGAACTTTGTGCCAAACAATATTGATCGACCGACGGGATCTACAAACACTCCTTTACCAAAGGTACATGGTGATTTGGAATGTTTGTCTTGAATATATAGTTGAAATTTGCTCTACAGAAATCTTGCATATTCCCATATATTAGGGTCATTGGCAGGCTTTAGATAAAACAGTAACTAGATATTTTGGATTCCTTTTGTGAATTGCTAACTTATTATGTCCTTGCAGTATACCAACTATAGAAAGCTGAACTTCCTTGAAAACTACCTCATTGGGTGTGCTTCTTTTTTAGATTTCAGCACATAAGTTGCCTAAAACAAAATTGTTTCAGTTATTTCTCTTTTTTTTGTGGTATCATTTGCAGCTTCATATTGTCATTTTCTGTTGGTGGTAGATTTATACTGGAGATAAACTATAATGGTTTGTCACTGTCTCGGGATACTATGAAATTGATAAGCTAAAGTTTACTTAACTGGTCCTTAAAGAATTGATAATAATTTAATTTGATTCTTTTTGTGGTTGTTACCCACAAGTTGGTCACAACCTTTGTGTTGCCTTTTTAGTTATTAAATGATGCTGTCTGGAACTCTTTGGAATTGAGTTTTAGGATCCACGTATAAGGGAGTCGTGATTTCTGAAAATTACTCTACACACATTTACTTTAAGCACTACATGTATACTTCTATAAGTTCTATTTTTCTTTTCCTTAAGGGCCCTTACAAAGTTCATCTGATTATACTACAGTTTTGCTGTCCTGAACCTAAAGGTCCTACTTTTGGTGAGGAAGATATCTATGACGACTTTAATATGGATGGAGTTGACTTAAATCTTGAAAACTATGAAGAACTCTTTGGTGTTACCCTTAATAATTCAGAAGAGCTTTTTGAGAATGGTGGAATTGATAGCTTGTTTGGGACGAAGGAAATGTTTGTTGGTGATTCCAGCTGTCAAGGCATCACTGCTGCTGAGGTTTTCTTATATTATTTATTCAAGTGTTTTCATGCCTTAAAGTATTTAATAGCATGCTTTTTCCTCTTGTGGGCCTTCATTTTTCATTTTGGGTTACGAATGGAATATTAATGCCTGGACCTGTGATTTCTTTAATCAGTTAAACTATGGAAATTTTATCTTGTTGTTATGTCAAATTACTAAAGGAAATGTTATTCTAAAATGCAATGCATCTTTATGGTGAATGAAAAAACCCCTTTTTTTTGTGTAATTTGAGACGTCAATTATTTTCTTCCTGTACTTCAAGCTAAGATTGTCAAATAGTATAGCAATCTGAGTTTGAATCCTATATCATCTCATAAGGCATGACTGAATCCGTTTTATATTATGATGACAAAAGGTGTGATTTGCTCCTCAAAATTTCACAAAAGGTCTAAATAATCCTCTATTGTTATCTTTAGTAATACTTTGCAACCTATGTTACGAAAATAGTATTAATTGCACCTTGAATAGGGGCCAAAAGTTGTAACATAAATAATAGTAGGGACTTATTTAGACCTTCTGTGAAACATTAAGGTGAATATCACACCTTTAACCAATGTTTAAAGAAATCATTTTTTAAGATTACATTAATGTCTGATTGTCCCACATTCCCTAGTAATATCACATAGGCTAAATTGATGACCCATATACTAACAACTACAAAAAATTTAAACTTTTTTATGATTTAGGATTCTATTAGTACCATTTTAGAAACATTAAAGTATGTGATTTCATAAATAACTGTTGGGACTAATATGTGATTTCATAGATAATGGTGGGAACTAACTTATAATTTTTAGAAAATGTAACTACCTTTGTCCTATTATCATCTTGTAGGACGATTGAATTCATTACATATTATCCTGCCAAGTAGATAGGTAATTTGTCTTGTTGCATGAATGCAACAAGATCCAACCTACCCTTCTTATTCTATACACTCCTACCCTGAATGTTTTCCTACGTATGAGTTCAGATGGATATAATATCATCTTTAATTGAACATGTGATGGGTTCCTGTTCTGATCATAGTAACACATTTCGAGCCATGTCATAACTATTTGAATGCATGGAGCAAGAATGCCCTATTATGAGGTCATATTCTCTTTTGTTGTGCTGTGTCAACTATTTCTACTCTGCTTAACTTTTTGCAGTTCATATCTTTTCCAAACATCTGTACGTTTATATTATTGTTAACCTATGCAGGGTTCAGCAATTGGCCTGGTCAAACCAGTGCAGCTAGCATGCAGTAATGCAGCATCTGCTGATTCCATGATGAGTACTAAAACGGAACCCAACCTATGCTTAACTGCAAGACAAGCCCAGTCAAGCCTTTCATTTTCTGGCCTCACTGGAGAAAGTAATGGTGGTGATTATCAAGATTGTGGAGCTTCTTCTATGCTTCTCATGGGAGAGCCCCCATCGTGTCCTCCTTGCCCTGAAAATTCTCTCTCGTCAGCTAACAGGAGCAGTGCTGTATTGCGTTACAAGGAGAAAAAGAAAACACGCAAGTAAGCAATACTGGCCTTCACAGGAAGTACTGAAATCTAATTTGTCTTTATGGCTCATCTTGATCGCATTCGCACTAAATGTAGAAATATTTTTGATACGGTCATTTGTGTTTGCCTTTTGAAATCATACTTTACGAGGAATTCGGTGTTCAACTAACTGAATTTTCAAATTCAAACAATGGTTTTATGAACTTTTAAGTAATTTGCAAGAATTAGATGATGTTAGCACTTCAATCTTAACAGATGTGAAATTTACGATTTTTTATGTTTCAAATTTTCCTGTCATAAGATTACTATATGCATAAGATTTATTACTTTTTGTACTCAAGTTAATTAAATTCCTCTATTTCCATAAGCATGTATAGTGGCGAGTAAGAATACAGAATATGAATTTTACATGTCTACTTTGGTACACACTTCCTCTCTTCTTTAAAATACTCCAATGTATGGCCCCACAATATTTGCATTAGAAATCAGTTAATCATTTTCAGTCTTCAGCGGATATGGTTAAGACTTGTATGGTTTAATATCTTGGTTAATTTGTAATAGGTTTGAGAAGAAAGTTAGATATGCATCTCGCAAAGCGAGGGCTGATGTAAGAAGGCGTGTGAAGGGGCGGTTTGTGAAAGCTGGTGATGCATATGATTATGACCCATCGAGTCAAACCAGAAGCTGTTATAATAACAACACCCAGTGAGAGTCTTGCCAAAATGCGGAATCTGGGAAGATTCAATAGTTCGTAACTTTACTCCTACCCAATAGAGAGGTTGTTACAAACCAGAAGCTGTTGAGACTACAATTTTTAACCAGAAAGGAAAGAAACCGAGGTTTAGGTATAGAAATGACTTATTATTATCTGAAGACTGGTTGGATTGATCCATTGATTTCCTTTTGCAGTACTATGCATTACAGGGGTATGATCGGTGAAAGCACAAGAGCTGGCTGTGATGCTTCACTGGTGAAAATTCACGTGCAGTATAGAGTACATCACTTTAAAGGATATATGTGTTATTAAGTCACTATCGATCAAGCCTGGATATAGCATTTGGCTGTGAAGGCCTATAACTTTGATGTTGAGCTTTTCACTCTGGAACGGAGAAATGTGTTCATCTCGATCGTGCCATTGAAATGCTTAATGCTCATTAAATTTTGCAACTTAGTGCTCCACTCATTTAAGCTGGCTTCTATGCCATGGTGAGTCCCTGAACGCACATTTACTTACTTGAGTATGAGCTCTTTGTATATTGATTTCATCCTGACAGTGTACAGTACAGGATATAATTTATATGTCCTTAGGGTGTGCATGCCTGACTCAACTCGGTGGCTATAAGATCAGACGGAAAAACTGGTTTAGTTGTGTATCTTTATTTTGTATTTCTAGGTGGACATGTGTAGTACGGGATACGATTATATTATGCCCTTATGGAGGCTAATGCGTAGCAACTAGCAACTAGCAACTAGCAACTAGCAACTAGCAACTAGCAACATGGGAAGATGCTTATATTTCATTTGCGATGGATGCGTAGACGGGCACCCATTTGAGGACAAAAGCTCGCTTGAGTTGCATGAATACGTGAAGCAGAGCCTGCCTTACGGAGTTCTTGCATCTCAGCAATCTCCTACAACCATGTATCTTAGTTACGTAACCGAACTGATACAAGTTAGGTTGAAGCTGTTTTCAGAAAAATATAAGTTAGGGGGAAAAGAGGTGCAATCCATTCAAGTTTTTCCCTTCTTTTTGGTTTCTCGGTTGAAGCTGTTTTTAGAAAAATATAAGTCACGGTGAAGAGAAAGGTGCAATGCATTCAAGTTTTTCCTAGCATACAAGGGATCTTTTATGATCAGTAACAACGGCACAAGGTCCTTAGTTCCTAAAGTTAGGGTGCCCTTTGTTTCAGTGTAATTTTAGTCAGTTTAATTTTTGTTGACTATCTATTGAATGGATAGATTTTTATAGAATAAAGTTAGAAAAGAGTAACGAGAACAGGTAATCCGGTCCTCAATGATGACTCTCTATTAGGACTGAGGCAGTACAAAGTCTTTTTAGTGCAATCGTTATGGTCTATACGGAAAATATAGATATTATATTTAAAGGATATACAAGAACGGTAAAACTATCACTAGTTTAGAGGGACTGCCACCTGGTTAAAAAATTTGCTTATGTAATGTTGTGACTATACCTCTTGATTCAACCGAGGAAATTGATAAAGCTCAAAAGTCAATACAATTGTAGGGATATGGTAGAAACTTATTTGTGATTGTAAGAAGTAAGGTTTTGCATATTGTACCGTACTTAATGGGGTTATACATATCGTATCGGTCGAAGAACGGCAGGAGGAAGGGATAGTGTGTATCAGATTTAAATATCAGTCTATACTGGCCTATTTCATACCATACCAATTGGTACGACCTGTACCACAAATTTTTAAAATTGTAGGGATATATCTGCAAAAAATTAAAATTTTAACCTTAATAACGCATTCTTCTTCTCTTCTCTTACCTATCTCTCATCTCATCTCCTCACTCTCACTCACGTAGCTCTCTTCTTCTACTTTTCACCATCATCGCCATCGACCCAACGATCGCCACACTAACGTCTGTCGCGCTACTGTTGTCCTCCTTCTCCTATTCCACTTCCACACCTAACTTTTTTCTCTCAACTCTCACTATCTCTATCGAGTGTCTCGACCCACCAACCATTGACGCCCACCACCACCCACCGGCTACCACTACCGACATACACCCACCACCTGCCACTACCACCACCAACGCCCCATATCGCTTCTCCCAATATTTTATTTATCTCTCACACATCTCATTATCCAATGTCGACGCCCACCACCTACTACAACCATCGACGCCTCAACAACCTCAACCACTCTTGGATCTCCTCTCCTCTTCCACACCAGATCTACTCGACCTTGGCTCTCTGACCCTTAAAATTGTTGTTGAATTTATGAAATAATTGGGTGTATATTATAACTTACGGGTTGTTTGAAAACTTTCGAATTGAATTCATTAACGAATTGAATTTAATTACATTAATGAAGTTAAGATTGAATTCAATTTACACTGTTTGGAACAAATCCAGTAATATTAGAATTGAATTCAATTACACTGTTTGAAACAAATCCAATAAGATTAGAATTGAATTCAATTATTTCATATGACACATTTACCTCTTACTAAAAAATAATATTATTAATTACTCCCTCCTATCCAAAATAAAAGTCGTTTT
>JANIHY010000004.1:22406364-22423870 GCA_027479065.1 Erythroxylum brevipes | reverse complement strand
GTCTTTACGTGTTTGCATGGGAGATTTCCTTCTGCTAATGGGCCATGGATGTGTGGATCAGGCCTGGATTAACCGATAGGTGTGAGACCGACCGATCGGCCTATAGGATTGGGCTTGGGCCCAATATAGCCGACCCGACCTGATTCTATACTTCTTAAGTACCTTTTTGAATTACGCATTACAAAAATGCTACCCCCTATTACTAATAATTACCCTAGGTGTGCCAAAATGAGAAAATTAAGCTTTAAAGGAATTCAACGACAACCCTTGCATAATTTGTTGGTAAATCTTGCACTTTCAGCCATTGAAAAATATAATCAGCTACTACTAGGATATATCTATTACCAAACAAAGTTGAGAACGAACCCATGAAATCAATACCCAAAATATCAAACATTTTACAAATGAGATTAAAATTTTGAGGCATCTCATTTCTGCAAAAGGCATTACCTAATTGTTGGCATTTATTACATAAAGCTACGTACCACTGGGCAACTTTCAAATTGATGGTCAATAAAAACCGAACTCAAAGATCTTCTGAGCCATCCTATTTGCACTATAGTGCCCTCCTGTAGGTCTAGCATAATAGTAATGTAAGATCTTCCACCCTTCAAATTAAGGTACTGATCTTTTCACTATTTGGTCTACACAGATACGAAACAACTACAGATATTCACAACAATAGTCTCTCAAATCAATAAAGAATTTCTTCTTTTGTTGATAACACAGGCCTTCTAACAAAATCTTAGCTATTATATAATTTGCAATAACCACAACCACAAACTAAGGAGTTTCAACCTTGCTTACCTCCTCTAACTTATAAAGGCGCTCTTCTGGTTCTTCCAAATTTGGATTTTCAAGGTGAGATAGATGGTATGTTGCCAAGTTTGTAGGAAAGTACTTTGCGAGATTATCCTTAACTACATCAAATCTGCTTGAAGCATGTATTAGCCAACTCCATTTATCCTCCTATTATTATCTCTACTTTAGAGTGGATAGGAATGTATTCTTGGAGCTTATAAAATAGCTCTATATTATATTAATTAACAAACCAAAATAGGTCTTCTTACCATTTTCAATTTTGTATTTGAAAACGTGGGTCACCAAGTCCCTCATTAACAACATACGTCTGAGAGGCTTTTTTGAATTTACATTCCATATAATGTCACCCCTTTAGAAGTGTGAGTGCAGATTGACCCCTTATCTGTGCAAAGCTTCCGTATCCACTTTAAAAGGAGCAGTTTTTTCATGACTAATAGAATTTATTCCTAGACCTTCATTCTCCTTTAGCAGAAATATACTTGGCCGCTTAATCCGTGCCACCATTAGTTTTAAAACTGTTAAATTTTAAAGTCAAATATAAAATTTGGGTTAATTTTAAGTAATTTTCCAAATAATTAACCCATATTTGTATCTAAGTATAAGAATATCCTATCATATTGATCATATTATTTAAATAGACTCAGATCCATAAAACTCGTTGTAGTTAGGTCCAAAAGTATACTTGTTTTAAATCAAATTGATGCAGACAATATGAGATTTTATACACTAATTAAGGAAGCAAAGAAAAGAATCCTTAGAACCGCTAGGATTCTCTCTTTAGTTTTAACACGTACTTGGGAACTTGTTTCTCTTAATCATTCCATATTTATCTGATTTGGCTTTTTTAGTTTTATAATATAAATCATACCAATTTGCCATGAATAGGTGTTCATACAAAATTAAATCCCAATTTTTTTAAAAAAAAATCATTAACCAAGCTAGCACATTCCAACAAGAAAATTAAACCAAATATCATAGAGAAGGTATGTGCATCCAATACCCTATTGGGTAATTAAATTTAATAAAAGCTGATCTATTTCAGAACAAATTATTCAAGTAGATAAAAACATTCAATATTAAATATTTCTGTCTGCTTTGTAACCTATAAACTTCACCAAGGGGCCGCCATTTCTCTGTAAACTAGAAGAGCTGAACAACAACAAATGCTGCAATTTATATTTCACCTTATAACATTTAAAATGTTTAACTTATGCTTATACCTATTACAACAGTTCAGTACATGCTTTCTTGCTATCAAAAATTCACTTTACAGGTAAGACAGCGGAAAGACAAAGAAAGTAACTGGAAAATTCTCCACCAACCTACATCTTACCTTTCAGAGCCCTAGAAAACCTCAAGACTGAAAGAATGGAAAAGATTCTCACCAATTAAATTTTAAAATACTTCTAGAAAAGAAAGCAGGGAAAAAGCTTCAGACTTGAAACGGAAAATGGTAACACCATGTGGCAGTAGCAAGACAAAGACTTGCACATGCCTGCGCCAACTAACTTAAATTTGGTCAATATCAATTACAGGAGAACTGCACGATTTGTACCCTCAACACAATTGAAGATATTATTGGCAAATGCTTCCAACCTCCATTCCAAATTTTACACTCTCAAATCCAGCCAATGTCCGTATCTTCTTGCAATTCCCTCCATCCAAACTTGTTGAAGTTCCCAAAAATATCCCAAGATTGGACTCCGTTTATCTGAATTAGCATAAAGAAAAGTCTTTTAAACACAACCTCAATAATTGCTTGGCCAGTTGATCTGTTGATGCTGAGGCTGCTGGTAGACACTAGAAGCAGGTCCAACCATATCAATGGCTCCAGCCATGGCCTGAGTCTGTTGCAGCAGTGGATGGACTGCTGCTGCTGCTGCAGGATGGTACATACTGGCAAAGGTTCCATGGCCAGTCTGTGTTGGGGTAAAAGTCAAATGCTGACTTTGAGGAGGAAGGCTGTAGAAAGAACTTGCTGTCAAGTTGGACATATCTCGGCCAGGAGCAGCTATCCACACAGCTGAACCCTCACTCTGCAGAAAAGCAAATTCATCACTTTTGAGGGCCAACATTACTTATCTACTGCATTATTCATTCTAGTTCCAACTGCCTTTTCACTTTGAATTTGTGTAAAAATTATTAATTTGGATTGAACTTCAGATCTTGATTTTTTCAAAAAATCATACATCCAAAAAGCTTAAATTGTTGGGTAAGACAAAAAATATTGGATCAAATATTATTCCAACATACTCCCTTCACATGTGAACAAATAACAAATCACAAATCCAATATAAATAAGGGTAGTGTGGTTTGCACTCAAGAGGTTGAAGTCATGGAGCTTCAAACATCATGTCAAAAAATCATTCAATCATAATTCTTAAGTTGTTGGGTGAGGTCTAACACTTCCAAACTCACAACAATTACCGAAAGGATGACTGGACAACAAATCATTGTGATTTTGCTCCGCAAAGCTCTAGAACTACAAAGAGCAAAATGTTAGACCTCCTATTATGCAAGTCTACTCTAGAAGGTCAAGGAAAAGGGTAACCGAGTAAAGTTACTCCATTTTGTTAAGGGCAGGGGCTGGTAGTTATATGACGTACATGAGAGAGTGTGAGAGGGGTGAGTTGGTTACATGACTGATGTAAGTAGCAGAGGAAGTACAAATAATGCAATGATTAGAAAGGGGAGGGTAGCATATATCTAAGAATATTCTGGTGAGCCTTCGGATAGGAGAGAGCAGCACTCTCGAAATTGTCTGCAAATTATATTGTAACTTGAAAATCTCTCAATTACTGAGAGTTCTATCATTGGTATCAGAGCAACGATCCTATCGATGGCTAATAAGAAAGGAGAGAACCGAATGGATGGAATTGAGAAGGAAACTGAGAGCTTGGGTGAAGATTTTCATAATAACTTTGAGCTATTGAGGGAAGAAAGGAGATTGGAGAAAGAAGTATCGCAAAAAAACTGGGAGCAATCCCAGCTCTAGGTGAAGGAGTTACATGAGATAATGAAGCTGTTTGTGAGCTACCGAGAAGCTGGGAGGAGTGGTGAAAACTCGGGCAACACGCGAAATGAAGAGGAGCCTCGCGTGGACAAAGGGAAAGGCTCGATGGAACAAGGTTGGAATTCTGGGCCAACAGCGGGGTGCGAACCAACGAAGGAGCTTCGGCGACATCCCCCAAAGGACATCAATCGAAATGCACTTCCACGGGAGTATGGATGGAATAATACGATTCACCGGGAACCACCTCATGGGTTGGCGCAACAGAAGCGAGATCGACAGGGACCACCGGAGGGAGGAGAGCGTGAACTCGGACAGCAGAGAGAAGGATGGAGGGATTTTACGGAAGAACAACCACTAGGATTCACACGACAGGGGGAACCTCAACGTGATTATCACACGAGGCGGGTGGAGATGCCAGTTTTTGACGATGAAGACCCGAATGGGTGGATTTAATGTGTTGAGCATTTTTTTCAGTGGGAAGATTTAACGGAAGGGAGAAAATGGAGTTAGTGTCGCTCAACATGGAGAAAAAGGCACTAGCGTGGTTTCGGTGGGTGGAGGGTCGATGACCGATTAGAAGTTGGGAGGAACGTAAGGGTCTACTTGTGGAAAAATTTCAACCCATCCAGGAAGGAACCCCGTGTCAACATCTACTAGCCATCAAGCAGACAGGTACGGTAGATGAATACATTTGTAGATTTCAGGAATTAGCGGCTCCATTATCAGAGTTACCAGATGAAGTATTGGAGAGTTCATTCTTAAATGGACTATCGAAGGAAATCAGACTAGAACTACTAATTGCTAATCCTAGCAGCTTGGGGTTTAGCTCAACATATAGAGGAAAAGAATAACGTAATGGGACGTGATAAGGGAAACCGGGCAATGAGTGGTAATAAAATAAGTGGATACGATGGATACAAAAAGTGGGAGGCAGTGGGAGACAGTGAGAAACGTGGGGTTAAAACAGGGAAGATCGTGGCCACCGACAGAAACCATGAAAATTTTAAACGTTTAACATTCAGTGAGATACAGGAGAAGAGGAAGCGGGGACTATGCTTTAAATGTGATGAGAAATATTCACCAGGCCACCGATGTAAAATTATCGATCTGAAGGTTCTCACAATCTTAGATGAAGACCTAGAAGTTAGTACGTTGGAGAGTGTAGAAGATGATGAAGAGCAGGAAGGAGAATTGCAAAATGTAGAGCTATCAGCCGGATCGGCAGCTGGGTTGACCTTACCCAACACAATGAAGGTAGAATTAGAAGGGGAGCCCATAGTGATCCTCATCGACAGTAGAGCGACCCATAACTTTGTATCGAAAGAACTAGCGTTGAAGTGGAGTTCTAAATGGGACTACACGGACAGGTATGAAATAGCGATGGGGAATGGTGAAAAAGTAGCAGGAATTGGAATCTATAAGAACTTGAATTTAAAGATACAGGACTTAGAAATATGTGAGGATTTTTTGCCAATGAAGTTGGGAAGTATAGATGTGATACTAGGCATAAAATGGTTGACGACACTCGGAGATGTCTTGAATAATTGGTGTACACTAACGATGAAAATAAGATTGGGGGAAAAACAAATCGTTATCAAAGGGGACCCAATATTGTCTAAATCCCTGGTGAGTGCAAAATCCCTTACCAAGGTCTCAAAGAAGGGGATTTAGTGTACTGGTTGCAAATGGCAAAACAAGGGGAAGAATCGAATCCAAGTATGAAGGTGAAAGACTTTGAAATCAGAAGTTTGTTGGAAGAGTATGGAGAGGTGTTTCAATTGCCACAGTCTTTACTGCCCGAAAGAGGAAGAGAACACCACATCCGCTTGATTCAAGGAGAAGGACCAGTTAGGGTCTGACCCTACAAGTATCCCCATTTTCAAAAGAATGAAATCGAGAGATTGGTCAAGGAGATGTTAGAATTTGGAATCATCCAAACCAGCACTTCACCTTACGCTAGTCCAGTTTTGTTAGTCAAGAAAAAAGATGGAGGGTGGAGGTCCTGTGTGCACTATCGTGCTCTAAACAAGGTGACCATAAGTGACAAATTTCTAATACCCATAATAGAAGAGTTGATGGATGAATTGAATGGTGCGACTATCTTTTCTAAAATAGATTTGAAGTCCGGATACCATCAAATAAGAATGAGGGAGGAAGACATTGAGAAGACAGCCTTTCAGACCCATGAAGGGCACTATGAATTTGTTGTAATGCCCTTCGGATTGACAAACACTCCAGCTACATTCCAATCATTGATGAATCAAAATTTTAAACCCCATCTCAGAAAATTCATTCTAGTGTTCTTCGACGATATTTTAGTTTACAACAAAAGTAAAGAGGAGCATCTAATGCATCTGAAGGTAACCTTGAGTATTTTGAAGGATCAGCAGCTCTATGCTAATTATAAAAAGTGTGTTTTTGGACAACCTCACTTGGAATATTTGGGCCACATTGTATCCAAGCAAGGGGTGGCAACTGATCAGTCCAAGATAGAGGCGAAGTTGAGGTGGCAGAAACCAGTAACATTGAAGGCGTCGAGAGGATTCTTGGAATTGACTGACTATTACCGGAAATTTGTAAGAGGGTACAGCCACATTGCAGGGCTGTTGACACAGTTGCTCAAGATGAACAATTTTTAGTGGACAGTTGAAGAGGAGAAGGCTTTCGACAACCTTAAACAGGCCATGACCACAGTGCCCGTTCTAGCCTTGCCCGATTTCAATCTATCTTTTGTTTTGGAGACTAATGCTTCAGCTTCTGGGGTGGGAGCTGTGCTGATGCAGAATAACCAACCCATTGCCTATTATAATCAAACATTATCAGCGGAACGAAAGGGACAATCAGCTTATGAGAGAGAACTCATGGCTATTGTGTTGGCTGTCAGGAAATGGAGATCTTATCTCCTTGGCCATAGATTTGTCATTCGTACTGATCAGAAAACATTGAAGTTTTTATTAGAGCAGAGGGAGATTCACCCCGATTATCAAAAGGATCACCAAGTTGCTGGGTTTTGATTTCGCCATTGAATACAAATCGGGTAGAGAAAACAAGGTGGCAGATGCTCTATCTAGAGTTCAGGACCAAGAGGAGTTATCGATATGGATATAATCTTGCAGGAAATAGACGATGATAGCAAGCTAGAAGAGTTAACGGAAGCTGTTAACAAAGACCCGAGGTTCAGGCCTCTATACACGGTTAAGCAAGGCAAACTCTACTACAAAGACAGATTGTTAATCTCTAACAATTTTGCTTTTATATCCAAAATTATGAAGAAGGGTCATGAGAGTCACTTGGGAGGACATGGAGAGCCATTAAAAACATATAAGTGAATCTTTAGAGAGTTGTATTGGGAGGGTATGAAGAAGGAGATTTACAGGTTTGTGGCTGCTTGCTTGAAATGTCAACAAAATAAATACTTAACTCTGTCACCAGCAGGATTATTGCAGCCTCTTGCGATACCCAATCAGGTTTGGGATACCCAATCGAAGGGCTCCCCAAATCCCTTGGATATTCATCTATCTTGGTCGTAGTGGATAGGCTTAGCAAGAATGTTCATTTCTTACCACTTAAGCATCCATACACGGCACAAACAATAGCTGAGGTGTTCATCAAGGAAATTGTGAAGTTACATGGGTTCCCTAGATCGGTGGTTTCCGATAGAGATAAGGTTTTCATGAGTAAATTTTGGGGGGAGTTGTTCAAGGTGCACGGAACAGTTCTTAAATTTAGCTCCTCCTATCATCCTCAAACCGATGGTGCTACTGAAGTGGTAAATAGATCAGTGGAAGCTTACTTGAGGTGCTTTGCAGGAGACACCCCTAAGCAATGGGCTAAATGGTTAGGATGGGCAGAGTATTGTTATAATACCTCCTATCATGTGGCTCTTCAAACTACAACCTTTATGGGAGAGATCCTCCTCCTATTTTTCATATGGGATCAAGAGTGGCAAGAATGGAGTCAGTTGATGTCTTAATACATCAGAGGGACCACTACTTGGTCAAAATTAAGCAACATTTATCGAAGGCACAAAGCGATATGAAAAGTAGAGCTGATAAACACAGGCAGGAGGTGGTTTTTAAAGTTGGAGACAACGTATGGCTGAAGCTCGCTCCTTATAGACAACTAACTGTAATGAGAAGAGTTAATGAGAAGTTAGCTCCCTGGTATTTTGGTCCATTCCGAGTGTTAAGAAAAATTGGGGAAGTGGCATACGAACTACAGTTACTCGAGTCAGCCGGGATCCATCCTATCTTTCATGTATCACAGATGAGAGCAGTGGTGGGAGAGGATATTGATAAGCTGATTTTACCTGACAAGCGGACAGAGGAAGAGGAGTCAACAGTACAACCTGAAGAGGTCTTAGCGATAAGACCACGAGGGGGATCCAAAGGCCTTGAAGTCTTGATCAAGTGGAAAGGCTTAGCAGATTTAGAAGCTACTTGGAAAATATTCAGTGATATGGTGGAACAATTTCCAGATTTTCACCTTGAGGACAAGGTGCAACTTATGGGAGGGAGCAGTGTTAAGGGCAGGGGCTAGTAGTTATATGACATGCATGAGAGAGTGTGAGAGGGGTGAGTTGGTTACATGACTGACGTAAGTAGCAGAGGAAGTATAAATAATGCAATGATTGGAACGGGGAGGGTAGCATATATCTAAGAATATTCTGGTGAGCCTTAGGCTATGAGAGAGTAGCACTCTCGAAATTGTCTGCAAATTACATTATAACTTGACAGATTTGAGTTACACATTAATAATATTCAGTGACAAAATCTCTCAATTACTGAGAGCTCTATCACAAAACAGCAAAAGGAACCAAATCTTGATGAAATAAAACAATTCTATCATGGCGGTAAATTTTCTTTTCACCAATTTCAAGGATGGATTCCATTCTATAAGGGTACTATATGAACATCTAAGAGAGACCATAAAAGTAAAATAAGCAGCATATTATTTCTAGCTGCATGAACTATCATTGCAAATTTGATAATACAATCCAAGCATTCAGTAGGACTAGCAGAGAAAATTCCATCTCTAAATCCACAGAAAATAAGAAGAGCAGCAGCATAAAGTTGTGTGACCATTCAAATCATCACCAGCTAAATACTATCTCCACCAACTACTAGCAATCATATCGACCTACCAAAACAGCTGATTGCAAGGTTACCAACATGGAACAATAAGCAGTGATGGCCAACAACAAATAAAAATGCAGGAACAACTTGTCCTGAAGTATTTTCAATAATCTAGCAATTTAGCCTTAACAAAAAGAACTCTGAGCTTTGTTCTGAAACATAATCTACGTTAACAATAACGTTCGATGATTTCAGCACAAGAATGAAAAAACCATGGACTATAGTTGGAAAGAGACGCGCTTTAACGGGGGGAAAAAATAACAGATAAGCCAAGATCCTCATTTCAATAAATTAATAAAGAACTTACCTAGACAACATTTTAGAGAAAAAAAGATTTATAAAGGTTCATTTCTTTAAAGCTTACCTGCTGCCCTGTCATGTAGAGGTTGCTTTCTTTGAACTGGGATGCACTGAGATCCTCATTATTTGTGGAATTTCCACCTGTTGATGCAGAACTGGGATTATAACCAGCCGGAGATGAGCCATAGGGCCCATAACCACTTGGCACTCCAATATGGTTTGAATTCCCAGTACTAGTTCCAGATTTATATTGTGGGTGTGAATATTTGACCCCTGAGGCAGATGCAGTTGGTGGAGCAGGATGTACACCACCAGTTTGAGGCTGCTGGGGAAATGCACCATTACTTAGAAATTGGTGGATGCTGGGAGGTGGAACATAGTATGGGGAAAAGAAGTGGCCATATGAAATGTAGCTTGGAGGATAATGGGATATCTGCAACCCAGTAGGCGGCCGAAAGACAGGAACTGGCTGCTGAGTCACAGTTACGGAACTTTGCATAAGCCCAGCAGTTTGGGTCGCTGATAGAGTTGGACCAGCTGTTGACAGAACTAAGGAATTCCCAGCCTGCAATTGACACAATACAATATGTACGCATGAGGACTCAAAATCTATAGCAATGCTGAGTGTATCTTGCACTGGTGAGTATGAATATGATATATATTAGTTGGCATGACACTAGGATTTCTATCCTCATTGCTCAGAAATGTTCCTTCCTCAGCTAATTTTAGTTAAATCTACACCTGCATGGTTGTTTTAAGAGTCCAGATGCTTCCTCACAGTTAATGTATTTTTGCAGTATCAGATTTAGCACATCTTTCATCTACAAATTGTATATAAAGTAATTTCTTGGAACCCATAACTGAATATTAAGAAGTGACATAGCAGAGAAGAATGTGCTCTATTTGAGCACTCAAGCAACTACAAGTACTGCTGCCTTTTATTTTCTTTATAGACAAAGATTGTTTCCTTTTAAGAATTATTTAGGAACCTCTTCATCTTTTCTTGACAACTCAAAAGGCTATGTAAAAAGCAACAAAACATCCCAGTATGGTGCAATATGAAGCCCAAATCAATGCTTTCATCTAAATTAGAAGAATCTATGATCCAAAGTGTGATTTGGCCATGATAAAGTACATATTAACCAATCTAGACAATGCAAGAGTAGAGGCACTATATAGACACATTTGAGAACCAGATGTCTAACTTATAATATGGCAATCATAACAAATTCCCTTGGTGAAGCCAAGTGAAAAACATTCAGATTTAAACTTGAACAATTCACCAGGCTTCTTTGACATATGAAGGCTTTCTACTAATCAGAATCAATACGTCTTTCACTTGCCAAACTAAAATTTCAAGGGAATGCTTTATGAAAGCATTTAAAACATGATAGGAAGAAAAGAAATGGGCTGGAGTACATAAACCACAAAATGGCAACACTAATATCTATTCAAGTCAACTGATATCGGCAAGAAGCGGATTGCAAATAAAGCCTAAAGTCATTCCTGTACCAAATAGTAGAAGACAAACTATTCATTTCATAAGAATTAGCAACAAAATCTCATATTTGGACAACGAATGAATAATTTTTTCCGTTCTAAATAACCCATCTGCATAAGATGACGTTATGATTTGAGTAGACAAGCACAAGGAGAACTGAAACAAGTCCTAGGAAATTCTAATCATTCAAGAAAGGAAGACTTAAACCTTGCTGATAAAATTATCGCAAAGAGAATAAAATATAGAAACCTCTTGGGGAGACTGGGTAGTATGTGGAGGCAATACAGTAACATTGCCATTGTATTTTGAAGCAATTCCAGTAGAAGGCAAGGGAGAAACACGACCATCATTATCAGCATCAGATCGATAAAATTGAGCATAATAACTCACAGGATCACATGGTTGCTGGACCTAGATAAAGAAACCAGTAAATGACTATTAACACTTGGTTTAGGTCCATAGACAAAATGAATTCTGCCATCACACATTATTTTGAGGAGTCACAACTACCGGAATTAAAGACATCTGTGATCAAAATAAGGAATTTAAAGCTTCCAGAATTTGCAATTGCAGCAATATGAAAACTTCAATGTAGCCTTTTTCTCCTATCCCCTTTCCCTTTTCTATTATAATAATACCAGAAGCAGAACTTAGCTTCAGAAAAAGATAGAGACAGTGCAATATCCGAGACTTAGGTAAATGGACATGGGATTGAAATCTTACAACAAAACTAGGAAGGCAGGAAACATCGCGGGCTTGAGATTCTAAGTTTTCAAATTGTGCAACCTGACTGCCTATCATTGGAGGAATGAAACCAAAGTTGTAGCCTGGAGAAGTATGCACCATTGAGTATTGATGCCCTCCAGAAATAAATGCAGTCTCTAGCTTGAATTCATTGTACCCTGGTACTCTATTGGACGAAACATCACCCTCGGCACATAAATTTCCAGGTTCCTGGGAAGGTGAGCGAGAATTATCTGGATATGCCCCATCCTCAGTTGTAACCAATGCACCTTGGCTGCTGAATCCAAATAGATACAAGGACATTATCAACATATAGTCAAATATAAACCAAGATAACGAGTCAAATTATCAACAGTTAGGTTGCCAAACTTCCTTTTTAAAACATTAAACACCTGGGACTTCTCAGCAAACTATCTACCAAATTTTTGGATTATGAAACAGATGTAAATGAGCTTACACACTTACTAATCAGTTAATAAAATCATCTTTGAATGATTACATCTTCGCCAAAGGAATAATTTTAATAAGAATTCAGAGATTAACTCCTAGTTGGAAATGTCAAGAACAGATTATGCATATAAACAATAAGTTAGGGGCAGAATGACAAAATAAATAAACTTAGATAACATCGAACTCTCTAATTTGAAACAATAACTAGGTGTGTTCAAGTCTCATTCGATAGGCAGCTACTACACAAAGCATTAAATGCCAGGTTAGATATGTTAGACAAAAAGCACAAGAACACGTACCTTGTAGGCTGTTCCTCTGAATTTTTCTCAGTAACTTGAGAAGTTTCAGATATAGGTATAGAGTTCTTTTCATTCTGTGGAGCACTCATATCACTGCGTATTACTGTAAAAGTAGCATCAAAACTTCCAAAACTTAACTTGGTTCTTTCAGATTCAGGGACATGGATGTGGTTCGGAATGATTACATGTTGACGTGGTGGAAGATGCAACTCCTCCAGCTTTTTCTGCAGCTTAGAAATCGACTCTTCTGAATCAAGGACACTTGAGAAAATCTGTGATAGTCCTTTCTCTTCAACAGGATTATTATGAAAATCAGACGAACCTACAGTTCCACTCCCTTGAGGCAAATTAGAGCTTGTTGGCTTTGGCTTCCACTCCTTGTCGGGGCCAGCTACCAATGAAAAGGACCAGTAAACGTATAGATCCTAAGAAATTAATCAGATCACAGAAACTAGCTGAAAAATGGAAATAAGCAGGGATGGCTAGAAGCCATGCCTTCCAAAGTTCTTTTATATTTTATTTTTTGCCGTATTAAATTGCTGTGTCCAGGAGTGAGTTTATATAAAATAGCTTAAGAAAGAACACAAGAAGACTAGAGTGCAAGAATCTAGCATCCCAAACTCAAGATAACATTTTTGTTTTCTTTGGTAACCTCAAATCTCTTCAATTTCAATCTACAGTTCAGAAAATCGTAATGCAGAAGAAAGGGAAGTACCTAAGTCAGCAAGAAGGCATAAAATAAGCACAATTGGAATGGGATCAGGGCTATGAAATTCCATGTCTAATATCCACGAAGTATCAATTACCTTTGAGCCGAAAGTCAACAAAATGTAATTACTTACAGCTATTCTATAAAATCTGGATGGGTATCAAAACCTAAACAACAATACAAAAGTGACATATGTTCATCAATAACAAAATAGTTCAGAAGATTAAGAATCTTCCATACAAAAGCCAAATCACAGACCTTTCTGAGGGCCCACTATCTGTTGTGACCTAGTAATGTAGTTAGAGGAAGGCCTGCCACTGAAGGAGCCAGAATGGCCTGATGTAACTGAGGGCTGTGAAGTGTCAATGAGCTGGCTCTTCCCAGTTCCCTGAGGTTCACTCGGTATCTTCCCTTGCGAGGAGGTAACAATCTCAGGAGCTGCAGTCAGATGTTAGGAAAGTTAAATTTCCAATTCTTTATTAATAAAAAACGGCAACAATTTGATAACATAGCCAAATCCCTGACCTGACTTCTCAGTAGAAATCTCTGTATTTGATTCACCTAGAGTCAGATGACTTCTGACATCACATTTAATTGCACCCACTGCAGCAGGGAGCCTTAAATCATTAGTTGGCACTATGACAGGATCTGATGGTGAAAAACAGACTGTTGATGAAGATGCTGGAATCACAAACACCAAGGAGTTACTGGAGCATGTCATAGACTCCACACATGTTTCTGCAGCTCCTAATCCTAAACTAGAGGTTTTGTCAGTTTCAAGAGGGGAAATTGTGTTTCCCAATTTATCAACACCAATAATTGAAGAAATCACTTCTTGCTGAGTTACACCACTTGCTGAAAGCAAACTAGTAGCACTTATTGCATGCAGGCTTTCAGAAATTACAGTGGAAGATCCATTGGCAACAATATAAGTACAGCTGCAGAAAAATCAAAGAAATTGCTTATTAAATCCTCACAAACCCCACATGATATATAACAACCATATGTTAAACTTGTAAACTTATGTTACCTTGCAGGAAGAGTTGTTTCTTTATTTTTTTCCTCTGAAGCTGTCAACAAAATAACAGCCCCCTTCACCGCATCTTGGTTGTTTCCACTGTCCCTCCCATTTGCACAACTCTTACCACCATTTGCATCTAATAAATGCTCGAGTTAACATGCAGTTAGATTGGACATTACTTATAAGATAGAACTTGTACAATCTCCATCAACATGATGACAGACTCCAGTATGTGAACATTATCAACCACAACTACAACTACAACTACAACAGGGACAGGGATTTAAACCAGTTATCTGAAACAATCAAATGCCTAACTGCTAAGGTTGTTTGAGCCTTAAGAACTAGTTGCAAACAGAACAAAATAACTCTATGTGAAGTCAACTGCACGTCTTCATATTTAAACAGTTCTTTAACTTTGTAGGAAGACTGACATAGTGGAAAAAATATAAACTTAAATTGTTCACTATTTACAGATTTACATCAGCATGTCATATAAACATTTCTCTGTTATACAAAATTCTTAAGTTTGATAAGGATGAGGTCTTTGAGCAATGGAGTTAAAGATCGACTAGTGCCTTGTTTTCCAACTCATTATACGATATATCTCAACAAATTACAACACTCATGTATGAATACTGAACCTTCATGTATTGCTCAGTGCATGTGGATCACCTAGGGTTCATAAGCCAATCCTAGTTGTAAGTCTCATGCACATTAGGCATTCTTTTATTAATACTGGCTCAAAGATAAATCCAAAAAAAGTTGCATTTGTAACTATTTAATTCTTTACACATCACAGGTAAATACAGCAGCGTAACAACAAAGTCTGAAACCGAGTGAGTACTCAAGCAAATGTAGTTATTTCAGGCCATATATCAGAAGTAGCTCTAACCATGCACTGAGTAACGAGGTGTAAAATTCACCCGAAGATTCTTGCTCCCATGCCCTTGGGCAACAGTTCTCCCTCGAGAGTCTACAGACTCTCTGTTACCCATGTTCTGCATTTCAGATCAAATTATCAACAACACATAGTTCCAATCCAATGCAATTCACACAAAAAAAAAAAAAAAAATACAACCTGCATCTACACATACTTAGTAACTTAGTTCTTTACCTCCCATAAATGAGAAGTGGCTCTTATTTCTTCTTTTGTTATTTACATTATACTCCTAAGACAACTTTATCTACCTTCTTATATTTCAAAGCAGAAATTATTTTTTTCAAAAAGATGCAATAATGATTAATCCAAAACTTCTATTCTTGACCGATAGAATTCAGATAAACTTTCTTGGTCTAAGGTTCTTAAGAAATGTAGAAGCTCTCAAGCATCAACTCTGGTAGTATAAATGTCCAGAGCAAGTATGCCACAATGATAATAAAAATAGAACAAAAGGTCCCAGTCTATGACCCTCCAAGCATTAATATTGATGCATCAAGAAAGCCACAAAGAAATCTAGAAATTGCATTGGCAAGTAGAGGCTCAAAAATCAAAATATGTAGAGGAAATGATTTTGAGGTGCTTTTGGCTTTTCTCTGGTTTATCATTTCAGATTCACTGCCTCTTAAGTTTGTTGTGTATTGTTTTAGGGCATCTCAAAGGCTTCATTAAGTTACAACAATAATCAGTGTAATTACAATTTCAGTTTTAAAACTATTTCCTCCCTGTAGTGTTCTACTTGAGTTTCTGTTCCAGAGATGACATTATAGGTTTTCTTTATCGCTTTCTTGACATGCCAAATATGCACACAAACTCAAAGCAGCTGAAAGACATCATAATCCAGTCTTAACACAGTTACAGGAAATTGGAAGCTTAAGTTTAATTACAAGGAAAATGCTGTTATTGCAATCCAATTAACCACAAGAATACACAGAAAACATGGAATAACAATCTACAACATGAAAGAAAAAAATACTAACAAGGGCTCCATGACTATATTTTGAACAAATACTAACAAGGACTCCATGACTGCATTTTGAACTAAACTAACTGAGACTCCTTGACTTTGTTTATCCTCACTCAATAAAAACTAATCGGATGAACAACTCAACTAGAATGAAGCAACATCCACATACATATTCCTGAAAGGTATCTTACCTCTTTTCTCTTGTCGCGTTTTCTTTTGACCTCATGAAATGTGTCTGCAAAACAACACAGACAGTAGTTAATATGTTAACAAGGAAAATTCAAATGGAAAGGCTCGAAATAATACGCACAAACAATATGGTCAACTACTTTTCTAGTTCTCTTCACTGGTTATTACTCCCTGTTTGAGCAGCCAAGTAGAGAGTTCATAAGAAATCCAGCGAGATTCAATACAAACTAGAAAATAAAAGGTATTAGCTTTGAAATGCAGCAATAGCAGTGAAAGAGGATGGGGGAAAATAGAACCATTTATTCGCCCAATCCCGTCAATCTTACTCCGAAATCATTTTCGCAAATCAAATTTACCAAAAGAAAAATAAAACCGAAAGCTTTCGTATAATTAAAAGGGGTAACTTAGCCCCATCAGTTAAAAAAATAATTTAAAAAATTAAAAAGAAAAAAAGAGTAAAACCCATTTCAATCCACCTCTCTTTAAGGCTATATTTGAAAACCAAATCTAATATAGTGACCGATTTCGTAGAAATGGTAAGTCAAACATAAAACCTCCTTTCATGCTCTGTACAACATTGAGCTGGAGGAAAGAGCGGGATAATAACGAAACAAGAGCAACAAAAAGCAAATATCAAAACAATTTACCCTGAAGGAGAAGCTTTTGAGTGGTCTCATTTGGATCCATAGAACACTCCTTAAGCATTGCATAGATTTCTTCTTCACTGTGATTGCCCGTGATCTCCTTTATGTTCTGGATCATCTTCCTTGTAGTGCTAGGAATTGAAAGCTTAGCCCCAGTGCTACGCATCTTCTCCAGTTCACTATCAATAGAAAAGAATACCAAAATGTTTTACTATATAGTCTAAAATGATGGGAGCTAAAGAGGAAAAGGGATATGTTTTCTTGAGAGTTAAAACGTTAAGAGAAATAGGGATGGCTAGTACAAGTCTGATTGTGCGTTTATTTGGTTTTTTTGGTGTTTGAATTGATCAAACGTAAGAGGAACAAGAAGAAAAGACAGAGAAATAAAAAAGAGGGCAAAAGGGTCTGCCAGGAAATGAGAGGGAGCAATGTGCGCAGTGCAGTTGCGTGTTGCGTTGGACTAATTACTGTATTATATGAATGTTAAAATACAAATACCGCAAACTTTTCAGTACGATTTTTGTTAATATACACGATCCGAAGAGGTTCAAAAATATAAAACGTTTAGAAATTGCTTTTCATAGGACCGTAGGAAAAATTTTTAGAAAACAGTTAAAAACAATAGTCAAATACATAAACAGTTATCTATATAAATAAAAATCAAGATCAAAAAATCAAAAAGATAAAAATAAGTAAAAAAAATAAACAGACAAGAACAAAAACAAATAAATCAATAAAACAAACAAACAATTGTGGAAAGTATGAAATAAAG
>JANIHY010000004.1:22233074-22249088 GCA_027479065.1 Erythroxylum brevipes | reverse complement strand
AGGTCAGTCAAGAGAGTATGTTTAAGGTATGAGCTCTTTTAGGTTTTTGGAGTGTATCTTGAGTTATACAACTCCGATTGACGTGATTCTTGTTTCTAATCGATCTAGAGACATAAGGCTACAATTTTTATGAATAAGTTAACCTATGATTTTGGTGTTTACATAGTGTGCACTCGCCACGAATGTTGAGTGACAGCTTATGATCCTGCAAGGAAATAAGAGCAGGGTTTCAGGACTCCAGAAATTGGACTCTGGAGACGGGTCCGATAGATGTAGAATGAAAGCAAGAATAAGAGTGTTAAGTTAAACAATAGTCATAAGGCTATGATTTACAAGAAAATTTCAAATGAATTTAAGATCTTAAGTTCTTCAAATTCGGTGAACGCGTAGTGGAAATAAGTTCAAGTAAGATGATTAGGTACATGGGCACACTACGAAACTTTGGTAAGTAAATTTTGGGAGCGTTTTGAGCATGAGAATGAATTCATGATGTCTTTAAGGGTTCAAGGGATCAAGAATGAAAAAAAAAATTTATAACCCTTCAAAGTAATACGCACGCTCGGATTTCACGATTTTAAGTTACAAGCTATCGGGATCCGGTCTCCGGGTCGGGTTCCGACATCTGGAAAATTCCGAACTTGCCTAGAATTTTCCGGAATGTTGGGTACCGGTCGGTACCCAACGGAAAACCCTGGTATCGGCCAGTATTTATGGCCAATAGGGTGAGTTCCGAATTCTGTTCTCCGGTCGGTACCGGCTGGAACAGAATGGAATTCGAAACTCTGGTTGAAACAGAGAAAAGTAGAAGCAAAAAACAAGAATGAATAGCTCAAATAGGGAGGGTTTCAAGTTAGAGCAACAGCTAGAGGGAAAGAGGAAAATATGATAAGTCTAATGGTACTTCAACTAACTTATTGATTATACATTAAAAGATCAAAGATGGTAAATTTGAAGAAGGCACACTAAAGTTCAACAATGAACTTATTTTTTGAAGAAAAAAATCGTTTCAATTCTTTCATGTACTGTACCTTCATTCTTTTATGCATTGAAGAAGAAAGCTATTTCGATTCTTTAATAATGATTTGTAAATTAGATTGGACTAACTTGATATAAAAATAGTTATACTTATTATATGATTAAATGAGTATTTTAACTTTAATTATTATTTTATATGAGGAATATATTTTTAAATAGGTTTTTTCAACAAGGTATTTTAGTTTGATCGATTAACCTTCAACCATTTGTTAATTATTATGAGAATCTGTGATAAACCCCAATCTTATAGACAAAATGCTAAATGAATTCAGATAATAGAATTAGAAAAAAGGAAAGATTTCCCAAAATACAAAATGTCTAGGCTTTGATAACGGGCCCTCTATTTGCCTCAAATTGAATTTGGTATAAGCGGGAAATATTTGACACGTCCTCACTCTCACTCTAGATATTTCTCTCTGGATTTGTAATGCTCTATTTTTGCTTGGGAAAGGTTTTTTCGCTCTCTCCCTTAGTCCTTACGTATGTAGTAGAGATTTCTGAGTTTAGGTTTCTATCTCTTCGTACTTTTGTTGGTAATTTCAGAGGAAGAACTGAAAATGGGAGTTGATAACTATCATGTAATCGAGCTGGTTGGTGAAGGCTCTTTCGGAAAAGTGTATAAAGGAAGGCGCAAGTACTCTGGCCAGGCAGTTCTCTTCCGATTTCATCTTCTTCTTTTTGTTTCGTTTCCTCTATTTAACTTAAAATGTTTTAATGTTTTCTTTTGTTTTTTTGTTGGTCACAGACTGTTGCCATGAAATTTATTATGAAGCATGGAAAGAGCGAGAAGGATATTCATAATCTAAGACAGGAAATTGAGGTAATTTAATGAATTTTTTTTCTAGTAAATTTACATCAAGATTTGAACAAATGCTGTGCTGTATCCTTTGCTTGATAGCTGCCTTCTAGTGTTTGAGCTGGTTTGATTTGTTCAATTTATGGGAGTTCTGTAGATTCTTAGAAAGTTGAAACATGAGAATATCATTGAAATGCTTGATTCATTTGAAAGCCCCCAGGAGTTCTGCGTGGTCACAGAATTCGCACAGGTTTGTCTCATCTCTTCTCCTTTGTATGCCGACCAAACATATGGAACTGTTACCATGTGGTGCAGTGGTGAGTTAATTGAAGTTTCCTATTCAGGGTGAGCTTTTTGAGATACTGGAAGATGATAAGTGCCTTCCTGAAATACAAGTTCAGGCTATTGCAAAGCAGTTGGTACTTCCCCTCCCCCAAATTTCAAACATGAGTGATTTTCTTTCTAAAAGTGATTCCTTAAGTTAATTTGGTATCGAGTTCATTGTTTTCACTAAAGCTTGCTTTTGTTAAATGTTACAGGTGAGGGCGTTACATTATTTGCATTCTAATCGTATCATTCATCGGGATATGAAACCACAAAACATACTCATTGGTGCTGGGTCAGTTGTTAAGGTTAGATGTGATGCTTGGGTGCAAATACACACAAAAAGTTTCAAATAATCTGTTTCTCTAGCTTGTTTACGCTCAGTTATGTTCTTGCAACCCAATAATGCTTTCATAGAAAATTTCATCTCGTAAAATGTTTGAATTCATATTAGTTTACGTGATTTCTTGATGTTCTATGTACTTTTCAGTTACTTCCTCATTTAAATGAAATTGTAGCAGAAACCAGTGCTTATTATTTTTAACTCTTTTCTATTTATCTTAGCTCTGTGATTTTGGCTTTGCACGCGCCATGTCCATAAATACAGTGGTTTTGCGATCAATAAAAGGTCTGTGTTTGATAATTCTATTTGGAATTTCACATTCTTTTCGAGTTATGCACTTTCCCAGGGCTAATCAATTATGTTCTTTTTATTGTTTAATAGGGACACCTTTGTATATGGCCCCAGAGTTGGTGAGAGAGCAGCCATACAATCATACTGCTGACTTGTGGTCTCTTGGGGTTATATTGTATTACTCTCCTTTTCACTTATTCATTTTTCATATGGGTCTCATGTTATCTGGTCATTGTTTCTGCTCACCAAAATTGTTGCCTAAATTTGAATTCATTTTTCTATATTGCATTAATGTTTGATCTCCATGGTTTATTCTATAATGTTTTCCACAAATTCTTTTTCCTTTGACCAGATGTGTGAGTTAACCACTTTGGTATTTTAAAAGTTTCACCTGGATTATTTTTCTCAAGTTAACGTCCAATTTAGATTTCTGTGGTTCAAAAGATCAATTAGGATTATTTTCATCTTTCCTATCAGTGGGATGTAAGTCATTTTGTAGGTCATGATTATCTTGACAACTTGTTAGAATTTGCTCTTTTTTATTCTGACACCTTTGTTTGTTTTGCATCCTTGTTGAAACTACTTTATCATAATCCTACAGGTATGAATTATTTGTTGGTCAACCACCTTTTTATACAAATTCAGTTTATGCACTCATTAGGCATATTGTCAAGGTGGGTTAACTTAAACCTTGCCAGTGTTCTTGCTTAAATTTTAGGCTATGATGTCTGAAATAGCAAAGCTTGTGGCACTGACAGGATCCAGTTAAATACCCTGATGACATGAGTCCCAGTTTCAAAAGCTTTCTTAAAGGTTTGCTAAATAAGGTTAGCCAATACTTGATCCTCAATCTTAATTGCCAGTTTCTGTTAGATTTGACTTTTATTTTCCTCCCAAACAGGTACCACAAAATCGGTTGACTTGGCCTGCACTTCTTGATCACCCATTTGTTAAAGACACTTCATATGAAGTGGAGGCCAAGGTATTATATCTCATACTTGCCATTGTTCTTCCTTTGAATATTTTAAAGATAAAATTGTCAAACTTTAATGCCATTTAAAAGTGGCATAATGCTCATTTCTCTACGAGGCATCTAGTATGAAGTGTTGTTTTTCTGTTAATAAATACGCTACTAGTTTAGATATCTTCTGCTATGATCCAATGAATATGTTTTTGAGAAAAAAATTTCTGTAGGAAACGTGTTCTTTAACAGCATCAGCAAGAGGGCGTGATACTGTTTGGAGGGGTGAAGAAAATATGAAACATGCCACAATTGATTTGTCTGTCACGAGTCCTGAGGGTATGCTTTTAACTGAATGATACCAAGGTTCCATGCTTCAGTGTCCTAATGCTTACAACTTGCTAACCCATATTGTAGTTAAAATCCAACCTCTTTCTGCTTTGGAGAAATGCTCTGCACCAAAGCCTCATGTAGTAGGTAGTCCTTTCACAGATGCAGGCAATTGTCCAACAACTGAGGAGTTCCCTGGATTTGTAAGTCCTAACAACACTAAACAGTCAGGTATGTGATGTTTGTTTTGTAGGAGCAATGGAGCTTAATATGTTCCACCTGCTGGTTTTATGTTTGAAACTGGATAGAAAATAGTTTATGTTTTAGTATCTCTCATATCATACAGTAGCTGTTGGATAGATGATTCTTTTCTTGAATTCGAGTAACATTTATATCCCATAATGTATAGGAAATGTGTGGCTCTTGATTCAAATATTCACAGCTTACTGCTAGCTGATGAGTACATTCTTTTCATGTTCAGTCTATTCTCTTTAAGGTTAACTGTCATGTTATAACTAGCTTGAATTGACATTATTTTGTATGTTTACAAAAAAACAAATGCATAATCACTTGTCATCTATTTTGCTCCTGCTTTGTATGACCAATGCAATTCTAGCTTTTCATCCATTATTTTGTAACTTCTGTAGTTATCTCAAGTGACACTTTCCTAAAAGACAAAATAAAAGGATAAAGCTTGATGCTTTAGCCTCCCAATGCAAGTAGTTCTGCACTGATAATGTTTTAAAATATGATCTGAAGGCTAACATTTGTACTATCATAATAGAACATCCTTTTGGAGTTGGTTTTTTATAGTATACCTGAAATCTAGATTTCAAATTATTTCGATCGCACAACTTTAGTATTTTCTACATCATCTAATTTTTCATATGGAAATTTTACATTTTTTTCCTTTCTATTCAGGTAGCCAGATGTTGGACAAACTTGAAAATAGCTCCCGCACAGTTAAAGGAGCACAAATTATTGGTCAGGATAATGCAGCATTAAAAGCTGTCTTGCTACCATTGAAAAGATGGTCGAAAGAATTGCACGATTCTTATGGGTAAAGTGGAGTTATATCCTTTAATATATTTATACGATCTACTCTTTTACCTCGGCTTTAAAGGGCACTGTTTCATTTCCTGAATTTAGATGCATCTGAAGCTTAATTGTATACGAGTTTGACAGAGAAATCATGACAAGAGTGAAAATAAAAAAACAATCAAGGCTGAAAAGTTTCATGGCAACCTTGAAATTGGAGGGCGGTGTAGAGACTCTTGGGTCTAAATGACGTCAGTATGATCAAACCCATTCATAATTGCTAACTGAGTTACTAACTGACCTGGAAAGCAAGATGGAAGATTTTGCAGCCTAATTTCTAAAAAGCAAGGACTAGACCTTGTCTTAAGGCATTAAACAAGATAAACAACTTCTAAAGTTATTCAAGATTAATTTTTCTACATTTTAAGATTTACTGGAGATAGGTAATACATGATCTCATTCTACTTTACTCTAGCTCCAGATTCTGCATACTGCTTTGTGGTTAGAATACTAACCTAAATGACTGTAAAATTTATACAGGGAACAAGCTGTTATTACTTCAAGCCAGTCTCTAAGAATTCTTTCAAACTTAGCTACATCTGGCATAATACAAGCTTGTGAGCTGTTTGATGAGATATTATGTGAAGTTCTTGATTTCAGTGCCATTACACTTGGCTTAAAATCCTCAAAGTTCAACGACTTGCTAGTGAAGGTATATGTCAATTCTTAGTTTCACTATAAACATAAATTTGCTTGCTATTGATTAAATGCCATGTCTACGTCTTTTATCTTTTCCTGTGAAAGCAGCTTAAGGCTTGTAAATTTTCTTTCTTTCTTTTGATTTAATATTGGCTGCACACATCACTTCAGCCTATTGCCCTACAATTTTCATGTTATTATTTCCAGAAATGTACTTTCATTTAAATTTGAAGACATGCAAGTAAATCTTATAGTTCCATGCTACTAGTCCCCTTCTCATAGACTTAGGTTCAAGTCACTTCACAAACCCAAAAAGAGAAAATGTCCAGCTGTTCTTCCTTCCGTACACAAATCTTGTCAGAACCTTATCAACGAATCATGTAAAACAATAACTTTTATTTTCTCAAATCTCTTTCAGAATTTTGTAAATGAGCACCTTAAATCATCATTGCTGCACCTGTTGTCTCCTTTGATTTTTTTTAATGATTCTTGATGGGTTACAGCAGTTAAGTTTCTTTATTGTGCAGAGCTTCTCCGTAATGAAACAGTCTTTAGACTACAGTGGAACTGACATTGCAGCTTCATATTTCATTCACTGGGTTGGTCTGACTGAAATTTTTTCACAGGTAATGACCTTATATGTTGTTGATTTCAGATAACAACATATTCACCATTTTTTGGTTATATTCCGGAGGAAAATTTATAGATTTCTTTTTTTCATAATTAAAAAAAATATACAGGTTGTTACTTACAAGGAAGATGCTTCTGGCAGAGTTCTGTATGAGTCCAGTGCTTGCATTACTGTCATTTTAACAAAGGTCTCCCAGGTTATTAGAGCAACTGCTTTGACTTCAGGTTCTGAGGCAGTCTCTAGTCCTGCAGTGGATGAAACAATCAAGAAAATCTTAGATCATGCTAAGACATGTGGACTAGTTGAACATTTATGTCTTTGTTTGGAAGCAGCTGGCTTAAGTCTTATTTCAGGCTCTTCAAACATGCTGCGTGCTGCTTGTGAAGCTTGCAGGGTTATATGGCTACTAATTGATGCAGTGGATACTTGTTTCACAAAAGGAAATATCTGTTCATATCCATTAAATGCCTTCCGAAGCCCTACTTTACTTCATCTTGACATTCAGGACCATGAAAATGATTCATTGCATGTCCCAGATTCAGCAAGAATTACTGATGCAGTGACAAAGGCTTTCCTAAGATCAGAAGCTGTGCTGATGGCTGTTTACTATTGTCTTCATCAACGTATGGAGGTTGTCCTCATTGCTTGTATTCAGGTGGACACACTTTTTGTTCTACGGTCTTTGATGAAATTATCTTTACCCTTGAATATGATTGAAGGCACTATATCATCTAAACTGTCTCCCATTATAGATTTTTATCTCATCTTGTTGATTCTGATATATTGGATCTTGTTCTTATCTCATCTTGTTGATTCTGATATATTGGATCTTGTTCTTACTCAATTTCCTTGAAATATTCCAGCTATTGTCACGATGCTGCCTGCATAGTACAATTATTCCTGGTGTTCTATGTGGCTTGCCCAGTTCTCTCCCGGTTACAACTATTGTCAGTGGTGGAGGGGATGGAACCATTTTGTCAGAGTTATTCTCCACACTATCCATGTGTACTTTATCTTCAAATAGAGATCCTCAATCAGGTGAAATAGTTAACGTGAAAGGCAAACTAGTTAATCCCTTTGCACTGGTTTCCCATTCATGCATTATCCTTGCAACTATTGCTCAACGCTTGAAGTCCTCAGGAAGAAATTCTGCTTTGTTTATGTTAACAACCTCTCCAAAGAAGCAGATGTCCCGACTTTCTGTCATTGCTCATCACTTTTCTCCTGATGGGAGAGTTAAAACTTCTTTGGAGCCTCATTGTGCATCAGCCATGCTGGCTTTCGCATCTATTCTGTCTCTTGAAAGTGGAACTACTGTGGAGTCTTCTATCACAGAAATTGCACTGAATTTGATTCCTCAAACTGCCACACTATGTGAACACCTCAAGATTTCAGTAGGTATTGAAAATGAAGTCGATGCTAATGGTGTTCTATCTTATTGGCACGGCCTCGGGGATGGATGTATTGGCTTGTTAGAATCTAGACTGAAACGGGGAGGATCATTAGCTGTACAACAGTTATGTGCAAGTGATACTCCTATGCTTCTTATTAGTTTATTGGCCAACAACCATTCAAAAACATTCTCTCGAGTAGTTGATAGCTCTAAAAATCCGGTGGGATTGTCTCCTATTGGTGTTGTGTGGACAGTATCTTCAATCTGTCATTGCCTTGCAGGTGGAGCTGAGGTTTTCCGTCAGATTTTAGTGAAAACTGAAATCGTAAAGCTTATCACAGATTTGATATCTGATGAGCATCTCAAGCATGTAAATAACTGGACTGGCCTAGGTGGAGGGAAAGATGGAGTCCGAGATATAATCAATGTAGTAATTATCCTGTTGGCCTTTCCTTTTGTTGCTATACAGAATCTTCCACGACAACCGTCTGCCACAGCTTCTGTGAATAGTGGGTTCCTTCTCAACATGGAATCAACTGGTGGCAAAATATGCCTGGAAGATAGGGACATTGTAAGAGCGATTGAGGAAGACATGGGAAAATATTTAAAAATATTTCTTGAGGTTTACATTTTTCCTTGTCGTTTCTTTTAGGTTAAATAGGAGGGTGATTTCACACAATGTTTTGTTACATGTTGGTATCTGTCAATTTAACTGGGAACACTGACCATCATGGTTGGGGTAGCAATTGTAGTGGGATTATTGGGAAGTTTCAGAAGGTTCTAACAATTTTTCACTGTGTCCTATTCTAATGCTTCAAAACTTTTTCAGGTTGGAGTGCCGGGTGCTATACTGCGAAGCTTGGAGCATATGGAATTGAAAGATCTTGGAAGGCCGGTAGCTTTTCTTGCCAAAATGTCAGGCCATCGCCCTCTGGCAATTCAACTTGTGAGCAAAGGCTTGCTTGAGCCAAACAGATTGAGGAGATTACTTGATGTTTCAAGTCCAAGAGAGGTTGTACTTGATGTTCTGATGATAGTCTCTGATCTAGCTAGAATGGATAAGGTCAGTTTTTTTTTATCTTGCTTTTCTCTCTTGCATACTATTTCCTGTCAAGTGGTTTGTTATTTTAGTTTGTTGTATGCGGCTTCTTGACTCTTCTAAAATGAGTGGGATAATTGAGTTTGTTTTGCAAACCTGCCTCAGTCACATTTGGTTTCTAATAGTTTATGTAAATGGTTACCTAATGTTTTGTAAGGACACGCAGAAAGGTTACTCCAATTTAATCTTTTCAGTCATTTTGCATATTCCTTTGTTTGATATCTCCCTTGTTCCTTGTGATGTTGGATGTGCCCTTACGAGACTTTACAGAAGTTATATGTTAAAAAACAGTAGACTTTTTAAAAATGTTGACCTGTTAATGTCAGTTAACTGAACTAGCCTCAGAGTTGGAGGTCTCATGACGTTTCTGCGAATCGCAGCTGAGTCAAACTGCAGATGAATCTTGGAGAAAGAAGCAAAGAATGAGCCAATATGTTTCTATCAGCATTTAGTAACTTACAGTGATAAGCACTTTCCCAATCCCAACTAGCCACTTAATGATGGGGATGTCTTGATTTTGACATCGTTATGTCAGATCATGAGTTGCTCCCACCAAATAAGTTTGTTTTGAGAAATTATCCTGATATAGATTTTGAGTCTGCTTAATCTTTTATGTGAGATTTTCCTGTCTTAAGAATCTCTTTGGTCTGTGGATTTGCAGGGTTTCTATGACCACATCAATGGAGCTTCTTTGCTGGAGTTCTTGAAAGAATTTCTGACCCACGAGGATCCAAATGTACGCGCTAAGACATGCAGTGCTCTGGGAAACATGTGTCGGCACAGTTCCTACTTTTATGACTCTCTTGTAAGTCCGAAGGAATAAGGTTGCCCTGCGGATTCCTAATCGTGCTAATTTATTCTGTTTATTCTATTAACTTTTGTACTTAAAAAGTGTAGTTAAAATTTAATTAAATTTTCATCAAGTCCAGAATAACTTAGAGCATTTGCCTTCCAGGCAAGGCATCACATAATTGGTCTTCTGATTGATCGATGTTCTGATCCAGACAAACGCACAAGAAAATTTGCATGTTTTGCTGTAAGTCTCTTCTTGTTGACGACAATTTCATTGTGTCTAGAATAGTTGGTACCCTATGGAAATATTAACAAAACATTTTAATACAAGGTTTTCTGGAAAATCTGATATCTTCATGTGCTCTTTGTCTCTTCTCCCTCTCTTTGTAGATCGGAAATGCGGCCTATCATAATGATTCATTATACGATGAACTCCGAAGATCCATCCCTTATCTTGCAAATCTGCTTCTCTCGACAGAGGAAGATAAGACTAAAGCAAATGCTGCTGGTGCACTAAGTAATCTTGTTCGCAACTCAAATAAGCTATGTGATGATATTGTCTCTAAAGGAGCTATGCAGGTTTGTTGACATACAGGATCAATCTTCAGATTCTACAAAGCTGTCATAAATTGCATAAGCAAAATTTGAGCAACTTCATTTTCCGACTTTATTGTCTTTTCCTTCCAGGCTTTATTGAAGTTGGTTGCAGATTGTTCGGCTATAGCCCTGAGCTCCAGTAAGAAACATAATGTAAATGAATCGCCACTGAAGATATCTCTATTTTCATTGGCAAAGATGTCTGCGCATGCACCGTGCAGATACTTCCTTCGTTCATCGGAGTTGTTTTCTGTAATTGGACGGCTACGACAGTCTCCTGAATCAACAATAGCCAATTATGCCTCTGTTATTTACACTAAAGTGGCCGATGCTTGAAGCTGGTAACTAGAAGGGATTCGCTCAAAAGCTATATCATCTCATTGGCTCCTTACCCACTAAATTTGTATTGGTTTATGCCGTTTTATGATTAGCCAAGAGAAGAGCTGGCCCAAAACTTTAAAATAAGGAACATTGTAAAAGTAAAAGATGCTTGCAATATACTTATGATGTAAAGGTCTTATGATCCAGTGTTAAAAAGTTTAATCCCTTAGATCTTTGTGGGAGAAAACGAGGAGACTACAGTTGAATTCTTATCTGTGAATAAAAATTAACGCAGTCAAAATAAGATCTAAAATATATATGCAGTAAATTCAAGATTAAGGACAAACACTAACGGTACTGTTTATCTCTCGGCGGCTCCTCACAAATTACTGCTGTAATGGTTGATCCTGTTCAGCTCCTTTCATTCTCTTCTAACTTGTGTTTCATATAGATGTTTGAATCCTCTTTGTTGACCTCTGTTTATTTATTTCTCTTCTATTCTCCTACATATTACTCTGATATAAGTTCAAAACTCTTATTTTTTCTTGTCTTTTGCTTTTTTTATTTAATACCTTGTGATAGTTTTTGTCTAGAGTGTTTTGCAGCTTTGTATACTTTCCTTAACCTTTAGAGTTCCCTTTAACCATTAGTTTGATCCTATGGATATTAGTGCTTTTTCGCCCTTTAAACTCAAACTATCTTGTTTTGCAATTTGAGGCACTTGCTTTGAAGGAACTTTTTGGATCTTTACTAAGCAATGCTGTCGCCATTGAGATGAATCTTCAACCTATTCAAAAATCTTAAGTGTAGGTGGTTGGTGATCCTAGACTTGAATTGAAGCTAACCTATTGTTCAACTAGTGAAGCATCTAAGCATATGATTGTCTCTCCACCTTTGAAGCTCCTTAAAACTAGAGTTGATAGATGGAAGTCCACCATTCTTGTTTTTTTTTTTTCAAGACAAAAGGATAGCCTTTCCGGTTATAAAACATTGAGCTTTGAGCAATTGGATGTAGGAAGTGCTTGTGAATAATGAGGATGTTTTCCTCTTCAAATTTACAAGCTTTGAAGATGCCAAGAAAGTGATTCAAGTTAAATCTTAGCATGTACACATCAAGCCATTATTATTCCAATTATGGAGGCATGGATTGAAATTAGAGGGAAAACATACCTATATGGATTTGAATACATGATGTTCTCTTGGAATATTGGACTACAAGTGGTCTCAACTGAAGTAAATCACTTGTTAATATAGAAATCCGATATGATATGTAAACTACACAAGAAGGGGGTTGAATTGTGTAATATTTTCGAAAATATTAATCTTTTGAGACTTCTTGAATTTCTTTACGAAAATTCAAATAATTACTAAAACACTTTGCTAAAGTTGATAAGCAATGCAATCGTAAGTAATATTATCTACTTCGTCTAACAACAAGAAAATTAAAAGTAAGGGTTAGAGAATAGACACTACGATTTTATACTGGTTCATCCCAAACCTTGGGCTACGTCTAGTCTTCAGAGTTAGTCTGAGATTTCAGTATACTTTTCAACTTTATGAGAAAGACCTGAAGAGACTCTGCAAGTGTAGAAAGAAAACTTGTAAAGTTATTAGCTATATTAGCTTCTCCAGGCTCTAACCTTCCTCTCTCTCTCTAAGAAAAGTATTTTTGAGCTTTAGATTACAGATGTATTTGCTCAATTCTTTTGCACTTTGAATACAGAATATTTGCTAATGTAAAAGCATTTGTTATCTTAGTCTTCGACCAGAACTAGTATTTATAGCCTAAGTCTCCAACTGTCTTTTTGAAAATTGCTTCTTGAATCTTCTAGAAACAGTTATTAGTTGAGTCCTGTAACTAACTCCAACTGACTAACTGTCTGACGTTCTAGAATATCTTCCTTTTGTATCGTTTGGAATAATGCTTCTTCTGTTATTATGTTTCATCTGTTATTCCACTTCGTCTATTATATCGCTTCGTCTATTGTTGCGTTTCATTTGTTGTTATGCTTTCGTCTAGTGTTGCGCTTTCGTCTGGTGTTACACTTTTGTCTTATGTAGTGCTTTCGTCTGGTGTAGCGCTTCGTCTGGCGTTGACCGCGCACCTTCTGAGTTGACTAAGTGTTACTTATATTTTTTCTGCACACTTAACAAACTTATCAAAATAGTTCATACATTCTAAGATTATTATTATTTGATTGTCATCAAAATTAATAGAAGTGAAGTCCTCTTGACTTAACAATCTCTCCTTTTTTATGATAACAAATAATCATAATTTTAGAAGATAAAATGATATTTCTAAACGAATAGACGAATAGTATTCCGAAGAATAACAAAGCAAAAAAATATAAGAAAAGAATTGCGTACAAGAAATACAATGCTTTCTATTTGCTTTCTATCTTCTCTTTTCGTTCTCCTCTTTTTCTCCTTCACCCCCTATTTGTTATTAATCAAAAAGATTGTTTATTGTAGCCGCTTCAGAGCTTCATAAAACATACATTGCATGTTAGTGCGGATCATCTTGAGATTTTGTTCAATAGTAACCTGTAATAGTGCTACTTCTTCATGAAGATCACCCATTGAGTCAGCTAGTTCATCAACCTTAGTATGAACTTCCTCAATTTCTTTTGCTAACGCTTCCTGAACTTCCTTCTGATTGTGACCTGCTTTCGTCCAATTTATAAAATGCTTCAAGAACTATGGATTATCAGTAGGATCTTGTTGTATTTCATTAAGTGGATGAAGGTTTTCAACAGCATATGGTTCTGAAGGTAAAATATCTAACTCAATAATTTTGATAGAGGGTAGACTGAAAGGTTGTTTTCCTTCTGGGTAATCAAGATCATCAGGTCTAAGTAGTTTCAAAATTGGTTGCTCAAGAAGGTTTAACACATCCTTGACTGAAGGTATGAAACCTAAAGGTCTGAAATGCATGACCAAATGCACAAAAGTTTCTAAGTTAAAGTTGATACTTCTGTATTGTCCTTCTTTCACCTTGCCAGCTACCTTGAAGTTCTCAGTTGTGGTTGAAACTCTAAATTTACTTCCTGATGCTTTTGAAATGTGGTGTGAAACATAGATACCTCCAGGTTGAGCTGCATTACATGCGTCATCTATGTTCTTCACAACTACTTGAATTTGTTCTTCTGTAAGATCATCTTAATTCCACTCAGGAAACATCTTCTTTTCTCTTTTTCTTCATTTCTCACAAGGGTTGAACATCTTGGTTGAATATCTGGCACAATTTTTATCAATGTTCTGCTCGTAATAGGATGGATTGTATATCGATCTTTTGAAATCTTTAATGGATATGGTTCTTCCTTCTCATCGTGCAGAATACTATATAATGTTTGTTCTTCATAACTTAGAAGATGTATTGTTTGAGCATTAATCAGTAACGGTTTGACTAGTACCTTGACTGACATTTTCAAAGGTTCTCTGATAATAATTGAGCTTCTGCTTTGAACAGGTACTAGTTCTTCTATAATCTTCATTCTCAAATCTTTTTTGTTGATTGGTTGAGAAGGATCATAAGGTTCCAATTGTTGTTTAACTGTTTTCGCCTTTTGTTGAACATCAGATGAAGAAATCTTTTTCTAACTAAGCTTCACCTTCTTTTGTTCTTCTGCCAGTTTAGATGAAAGTTGTTGTTGAGGCTTCTTCCTCTCAAATACCAACTTCCTTTTAATTTCTATTGTTAGACCCCGAATTTTCTTGGAATTTTCGAATTATAAAGTGACATTAAATGAGGAAACTTATGGTGACTTATTAGTCTGCTAAGAAAAAGAAGAGTCAAGAATATGAATTGTTATATGAGATTAAGATAGGTTATTAATGATTATGATTAATTATGGTCTAAAGTGTTGTTTTGAGTTTAAATGAAATTGATAGTGAATACATTGTTTTAAATGGAATTTGAAAAGCAAGAAATAAATAGTGAAATTGTGAGAATTTGAAGAATTAAGAAAGTTTGATTTTTTGATCATAGAGAGTTGACTTTTTGATTTATGCAGAATTTGAAAAATTGATCTTCATGAAACTTGTAGAATATGTTGAAAGTTTTCTGTCGCTATAAAGTTTGATATTTTTCGATATCGTGAATGAAAGTTATGATTTTTTGAAGTTAAGGCTATGTTACTTTTTTTTAAAAGTGTTAGTTAAGGGTAATTTTGTGTGTACTGCTTTGAGGCCAATTTCTGTACTGGTGTGTTTGAATTGGGTTAAGTGGCCTACATGACAGTCATAGAAGATTTTGCTAGCTTTTCAATGATGTATTATATGTTAATTTTGGATGTAAGAATTGGAAGATATGAAATTTTAAAGTTTGGATGTGGTATGGGTTAACCAATATTCTGGCATAATCTTTGACTGAAACATTGACCTAGTTAGAGGTTGAATTTCTAATTAAGTTCTTCATGAAAGTGTTAGATTATGTTTTAATCTTTCCATTGATGTTTAGTATGCAATTTTTGGACTATGGAATGTGAAGTTATGATTTTTGGAAGTTTCTGTTACTATTAGGATTGATCATTAGTGGACAGAAACTTCGATTGGAAATTTGGCTCCTTTAAGGGCCAAATTGATTTTTCTGTCCTTCATGAAAGTTGTAGGTTTTATTTTAATCTTTACATTGATACAAAATATGACATGTTTGGACTCTTGAGTCAAAAGTTATGAGTTGTGGAAGTTAGGATGTCGGATGAAGAAAAACCAAGAGGTTCTCGTCGATTTTAGGCTTAGTCAACTAATAGTCGACCACTCGACTAGTGTTATTGTTTTTACTTGAATTAGTTGACAAAAGTCTTCGATTAGTCGACTAGTGTCACTGTTTTACTCACATTAGTCGACTATTATCAAGTTTCCCTAATCCGACCTTTGTTTAATCTTTTGCTTATATCTTTTCCGTCCGACATCCGATTGACTTGGTTTTTAAAGCGTTGGATTCCTAAGACATTTATCTACACTCTAATAAGAAATTTGTGAATTTTTAAGAGTAAATTGAGGAAGATTAATTTAATCAAAGTAAGTTGGGAAATGTTCTGAACATGGGTCAGTATTTTGAGAAATTCTTGATCTGTGGAGATCCGATTGAACCGATTCTTATGGAAAAATAAAATATAGACATGGATAAACAAGTCATAAGAAGGAATTGAATTTCAATTTAGCACCTAAGATTTTCAATTTCTGAATTGAGTTTCAGATTAATGTTCAGTCTTGGATTAGAAAAATCTGAAAGTATTTTAGCCATAACTTTTGCTCTAGTCATCCAAATGAGGTGATTCTTAATTTGAATTAAACTAGAGAAATAGAGATAAAATTTGTCTGAAGAAAGTGAATTTTAATTCAGACTCTAAGATTATCAAT